>PIJE02001050.1:94130-131914 GCA_002895965.2 Coryphaenoides rupestris | reverse complement strand
TACTGTAGCGTGTAATAGATGTGGGTTTTTTTAATGGCAACGAAAATGAACCGGTATAGGGGTCCGATATTCATCATTTTTCCGATTATTGGAATCGTTATTTTGTATGATCTGATTGCCGATTAAATGAAAAAAAAATAATCACATTTGAAAGAAATGTCTTCTCGACTTCTGGTCGATTCTTTTCATTCATTTATGTAGATATGGGTGTTCAGGCTTTCACTCTCGCACTCTTTCACACTCCCACTTGCTACAATCAAATGTTTTTTTCTTTTTCGGGTGCTACAACCACATTGCTTGGATCTGATACAGAGCTAATACATACACACCATTGACCTGATAGATACACACCGCTGGTCTGATACATACACACACTGCTGGTCTGATACATAGATAGACCCATTTTGATCAGTTGATCATACTTTTTATGAAAAAACGTTTTCAAAGTGTGGGTTGGGAGCCATAAGTAGGTCGCAGCAGGTGACGGGATGGCCATAATGACATTTCAAAAAATATATATCCAAGCCTACATGCCTTGATCATTAATTTTTGAAGACTGAAAAGTTGAATACTGTATTCAACATTACACAGAGTAATCCTAATTATCATGACATGGTGATGAGAATCTCATTTTACTGCATAACATATTTGTTGGGTACCCCAAAGGTCCTTCACCACATGAAACAGTGTGTGAACCCCTGGCATATACAACCTGACTGGAGGGTTCTGGTGTGTTCTTTGTGTCCAGACTGCGTGATAAAGGAAAGCAACAGGCTCCTCCCAAGAAGCCTAAAGGTCGCCCCAGCAGGAAGGAACGCCAGGGTCCTCTGATGGTGCAGAAACCCACACAGCCCAGACTACAGGTAATGAGACTCAACCCCCACAATGTCCTAGTCTCACAAATCAGACTTAAGATCTTAATTTGAAGTCATGACAGACCAACATGACAAGCTCAAATCTGTGTACATTTGTTTCAACCAATTACGTTCCCGGAGGAGGGACCACAACAATTATGGCTGACCATTGATTGGAAGGGGAAAAAATCTCAAAAGGGTTATATGTTTGTTGATTATGTGGCTTTGATTTATGCTTTTCAAAAAAATAAATAAACAAATAAAATGGATTGCACAATGGGTATAAGACCAGAAGTTTCTGTGATTTAACTTGACTAATTCTATTTCAAAAAATCTATTTAATGGCTATAGCACAAACACAGAGGCTTGTCGGGAAAGTGACAAAATAATGTTTTTGAATTTCGGTATCCAAAAGAGTCCAGTCCGTAGCCCCTGCTACACTCTGTGTGCTTTACTCTTTTAAAAACAATACGATTCTAATTCTTATTGGGTCGTGCCACAAATGTGGACCGCATTGTAAAATCCTCTTTTATAGCAGAGAAAACACAAGCCCCCTAAAGAATTGCCACCTTATCGCGGTGGGGGGCGGGGGTTGGGTGACCCTGGGAGCTGTGTTGTCAAACAATAATAAATTATTGTTTGTAATCATTAATCGTAATCGAGGTAAAAGTTTAAAGTAATCATGATATTGATTTGAAGTCATCGCCTGGCCCTAATTCATCAACACAATTACTATTCGAACAGTTTTGGTGTTTATACCATGCTAATTTAATTACGATAGTGTTTTACAGTGTGATATTGGTTTAGCTCTGACTATGGTGTTTTTGTGCTTTCCAGAGTATGAAGCCCGCCAAGCGGCCGTTCAGGAACAAGGACGAGGATCGCTTTGACAGCATGGTGGAAAAATACAAGAACAAGATCATGGGAGATGGCAAGAAGCCGGCCAGCATCAAGAGAAACAAGTGGTTCAGTTAGTGTCCACACAAGTCTGTTTTTCTTTGTTTGTGTGACAGCGTTAGAGGGTGAATAGCAAAAGGTATTTTTTTATATGTAGACATACATAGACATTTTACATTAAATAATACAATTCTAACGATAATTGTATTTGGTAATTGGTTAATGTCTGAGGATGCCTTGAGGCTGGAGTGTGCGTGTTCGTATTCTTCATTATAAACCCAGTTTTAATGTCTCGGGCTATTTGATATTAACAAGGCAAATAATGTTATGGCAGCATGCCTTTTGTAAAAAAAATGTTTTGTTTTTTTTAATTAAAGCTGTCTTTATACCCTCAGTTATTAAATGTGATTTTTTTTTTTATATTTTTTTTAACTGGTTACCATTACACCAGTTCATGGAACTGTTCAGCATAAATTATTGAGGAATAGTAAAATCATCTGTACAAAGTGTCATTCATAACATAAGCAACATGCACAATAATGGTCAACCACAGATGTAATAAACATCACATTTAATCTTGCATTCCCCTTGCCCTTATTCTATATATAGACATACCATATGTACACATCACAAAAACCTTTAAACATTATTAAGAAAAATATGCAAAATATGTTGATAAACATACAATTTTTTGTATCCAGCTACAAAAAGTTGGTGTGAAATAAATTGTTAACAGTCTGAATCATGTGGTGGCAATGCTAAAGTGAGAGTTCAATAATCGCTTGTCTCTCTCATACAGTGCATAGAACACTTGTTTGGCTGGCATGTTACAACCTGACTTGCAGGTTGTAACCAAGCCGATGTGACTCACACCTGAGTTGGTACAGGTAGTATGTAAATATATTTAGTGATTTGCTCGACACAATTCCAAGCACGTTTTCTCTGTAAAAAAGGACACCATGTTACCAGTTCAGCAACACATCGTAAACATTTCATTTGGAGAATATGAAATTCAGTTATAGTTATTGCTACACATACACCTTGGCATAAACTTTAAGTCTGCATCTCTTTGTTTTGTTTGTTCCACAAAATATATAAATACTGATAATATAATTAAGTAAAAACATTATTTTAGCACGTAGCACAATAAATCATGGTCCGCCATTATTAACATTTGATCCACAAACCTTAAATAAGACCATTGAAACGAGAGAAAGAAGAAGCAAAGTACATGTGCGCCCTTCCAGCGGGCTCAACAAGTCCCAAGGTAGTCCATGTTCTTCAGGAGGTGGCCCAGGTATTCCTTCAGGCCCATCGCCGCCTCGATCCCCACCGTGTGGACAAACTCCTTGCGGCTCTGCAGCTGCGCCAGCCGGCCCTGCAGGGGCTGCTTGTGCCGCCGCGACTGCTCGCTGCAGTGGCCCACCCTCCAGTCGTCCAGGTAGCCCCTCAGGGAGGACACCTCCTGCCTGGCCTGGGCCAGGCCCTCCAGCCTCTCGGAGAGCAGGCTCTCGTAGCCCTCCAGGACCAGCACCAGGGAGGACAGGCCGTCCAGCGGGTCGGTGGGTGGGCTCAGGCTCAAGCCAGCAGGGAACAGCTGCTAAAGAGGCCATTGAAATTGGGATTTTTTATTTCATTTCAGTTTGTCATTAATTCATTATTATTAACATGAATGTCATTATTTGTATTTTAAGTGTGAGAATGAGTTGGTGGGTGATCTTCATTGGGTGGCAGAACTGTTGTGGTTGTATGAGCTGTAAAAAAAACCTTATCAATCAATAGTATTTTTTTTACCGTCAGGTAAATATTCAGTCGGATCACGAGTTGTTCGGCGTTCAGTTTGACCTTTGCCCTCATGATCACAGATTCCCGTGAGAGAGGGACCGCTCGAGCCGCGCTGAACGCCCTGAGCAGACAGACGAGGAGTACGGCCAGGTGGGGGCGTGCCATCTTGGATGTGTCGGTACAATAGGAGAGAGTAGCCCTGACCTTTACCTGGGAGGAACAAAGAAATGGATGCAGCTTTCAAGTCAACAGCAGGTCAATCATGACACATCAGACGATCATGTCATTCAACAACGTCATCAACATCACATCCTGTATAATCATATTACGTATGATCATCTGGTATGAGATACAACTTGGGTACATGCCAGGATGAGAGATTCCAACATTGTGTTTGTTTATCCAAGTCGATAATCCCACACAATGTTCAAACACAGCTTTGAGCGTCCATGGCGATGGCTGGAGTGATCAGTACAAAGATCACAGAGTGGCCAGAGTAGCCACGAGGACTGGGATCAGCTCATCACCCCGGCTCTGAGACACCTTACACTGTCATCGGCAACACATGACAATAATGTCGGGACCGCGCATCTCAACAACAACAACACCAGAATTGTTTTTGTGTTGTTTTAAGTATAGCTTCTGAACGACGCAGGCGGACTAGTTCACATCATGTTAAAACACAGTTTGCATTATTAAGACGAGAGGAAGAGAAGATGAGAGAGGAGAGCAACTCTTACCGTAGCAGCGAGGGCTGTCTGTCTGTCTGTCCGGGAGTGAGAGTGCGAGTGCCACTGGATGCTCCATCCGGACATCTTATAGTGGAGCGGCAGGGGTTGACTCATCACTTACTCACCTCTGCCTGGGACCCTGTAACACACCCCCCTCACTCACCCCCCTCCCCCTTCCTCCCCAAGTCTCTAACAAAAACAAAAACACAACTTTACGTGTCCCGTGTGGTGTATAGATATTATGATGATCACCTATTATTATTATTATTATTATTATATGTGTATATAGTCTTATTAGTGCTTTAACCACAATCAGTATTATTCAGTATAATTTAGGATTAGTAGTTTTGTACACAACATGTAGACTTTCAGTTCAGTTCTATGGTAACTCCATGACATCCATTTGAACTTTCCATCAGAAGCCTTGGTCCCAAAGGCCCAATGATATGAGCCAGTAGACAAGTAATGGAGCTACATCTCCCCCCCCCCCCCCCCCCCCCCCTCGCCTTCTCACTCCTAATCCTAGCACTAACTTGCGTGTTTGTACATCTTGGCATTATTCATAGTATTTAGCATTGTTTAGCGTATTGTATATTCTTAGATGTTGGTAATGCACTCAGAACGGCACGTCTGCTCTTATCCCAGCAACTATGCAGGCAAACTAGCAATTATGAAACTCATTCTATTAGCTTTACAATTATGAATGACTGAAACCTGCTCTATTCTTATCTTTATGTACCACAGTGATGTCTCCTTCGACACATGTACTCTTTGTAAGTCTGCCAAATGCCCTAAATGTAATGTGTGTGTGTGTGTGTGTGTATGTGTTTCTAAAAGCTTCTCTATAAACGGACCCAGTGGTCAAGGTTCAGCCAAAAATGAATTCCACTTTCTTATGAATCACATTTTCTTATGAACCTTATTACTTATGAAGAGTATGACTGTATTTCTCGAAAGATAGTACCTCGCTAAATCACATTCCTCTCCTTGGAGGGCGAACTGGAAGCGTGAAATGTATTTTCATTCAACTTTGACCGGGAAATATGAAGTTTCTAACTTCCTCTTTATAGGCAGCATCCATGTTGACACAACCATCACACAAATGTTCAATCTTTGTTTTGCCATTTTTCCCCACAGATTTATGAGAATAGGTGGAAGTGATCAGGGGACCAAAACCAAATCTTGAAACATGCATACATACGACACATTCTAATCCTAAGAGGGGATATTTTGCTTTCATAACCATACTATCAATGTCTAAAAGTATTAGGCTCTAAGGCTCGACCTCAGTCATTATTCATGAGCATTTACGTCACATGACTTTTGGTAGGAGATGAGTCACGTCTTCAATCTTCAATACCTGGATGAGCTTATCCATTTATGTAATGATATGTGCCCACACACACACACACACACACACATGCACCACACACACACACACACACACACACGCACACGCACATGCACACGCACACACACACACAAAGTTTATAGAGCGCCTATGGTATCTAATGACGTTTAAACACGTCATATAATGAATTGCAGACGACAGTATTGGTCTTCTTGGACCGCAGGGCTGCACGGTTTCACGTTACTCGTTCAGGATCCGCGTCGAAACCAGGAATTCCACACAGCAGGACTTTCGCGGATGACTCAGAGGAATGACGGGAATCCGGCGTGTGAAGGTTAAACGCCGACGGGACACTTTCACCTGGAGACTGCGCTTGGATCGGCGCTTTATTGCGGTGCGTGTGGAGAACGCGCTCCCAGCGGCGGACGAGTCTCTCTCGCCACGTGGTGATTGGATCGGGATTTTGACGACCAAAGTGATATTTTTTTTGGTGACGTTTACAGACTAAGACACACACACACACAAAAAAACCACTTCCAGAAACAAGGACACATTGAAATGTTTCTGGGAAAGAGGGAAGTGCAGATGTTTTGAAAGTGGAGTTTGGGGGGTGATCTGACTCTTCTGCTGTTCCCTCCAGCGGAGGTTTCTTAAAAAAACATAAATAATGGAGGCCTATCAACTTGTGCACTTACTGGTCCTGGTCCATCCAGTCACGTTCACTTCGTTGATAAGACCATTGTTTGACTAATTCATTTTGAGTTTAGGATTCCAGGAAACTTTTGAGCTATACAATGAAACGCTATCTTAATGTCTCATCGGCTCAGACCAAGACTGATGACATAAAATATGAAATTATATAATACATATGGATATATTTATGGATTATAGATATTTACACAATTACATCTAGCAAAATGCTATCTCCCTAAACATGTGTGTCGTGTGAAAAAACCCCTGATAAATGAGATTGGAATATATTTTTATTTCCATACCCCCAGTACCCTCAAAGGTCATTATGGGGTCTTATGGTAGTAGTCATACTACACATACTACTTGTGTACAAATGATCATTCATGTAATCCTTACAGAGACACACAGAGACGTCCTCTTTACACACTCACACCTGGTCAAAGCCATTTCAAAGCTGTGTGAGACTGAGACCAATGACACACACACACACACAGACACACTGTGTGTGTCTGTGTGTGTCCTCTTTACACACTTACACCTGGTCAAAGCCATTTCAAAGCTGTGTGAGACTGAGACCAATGACACACACATACACACACATTACATTTAGGGCATTTGGCAGACTTACAAAGAGTACATTTGTTGAAGGAGACAGCAATATATCGCTGTGGTACATAAAGATAAGAATAGAGCTGAATAGAGCATTCAGAATTACAAGGTTAATCGGACAAGTTTCATAATTGCTAGGTTGTCTGCATAATAGCTCACACACACACAGTTTTCCTCATGGTATCTCTTCGACCACAACATACAAATAGCAACCAACATACAAACAGAGAGTAACAGGGTTTCGTCTGCTCCTTGTCTTCCCTTCCAAAAGTTTGTTTTTCTGCTGCTATCCGTGCACACGTGTCCACTTCATCCATGGAACACTTTTACACAACAACATTTTGTAGTTTTCAACTGAAGACGACCAAGATGGTTGTTTCTTATGTTGGCATACAAGTTTACCTAAAGGTGAGCGATGGCTTCTTCCTGTACAAGAGTGAGTGGGTGTCTGTTGCTGAGAGTTGCTGCTTGGACGGGCCCTTGGGGGACAATCCATCATCATATCACGGAGGGGGGGGGGGGGGGGTACTGGTTTCACTACTTCAATCAGAACTCTGTCTCAAGCAAGCGCTTCCCTGGACTATGGCAAATTTCGGTTTCACAACAGACTGTTTATAATGAATATTATATAATGACTATAATGACTATATACTGAATCTGAAAAATGTACATTAATGACAGGCTTCAAAATCCATCATCTATCCATCTTGAAAATGTGATCCATCTCCAGGCATTAGTCAGACCTCATGCCCAAGCTCGACTTCAGCTGGCCGGCTGGGACCACCATTGCTAAGAGCAGGCAAACATCACTCCGCCAAGTCTTCTCTGATTTGCCGCCGCAGTGATGGAACGAGCTCACAGTGGATGTCAGGATGGCAGAGTCGCTCACCAGCTTCCGCAAGAAAGTCACCCGTTCAGAGTTCACCTGCACTCTGCATAGCTTCCCTCCTTAACCCCCCACCATCTCTCCTCGCTAACCCACTCCCACTTACACCTACTTACTTGTAGGTTCGTACCATAGACTGTAAAATATAGGTCCCGTCACTTAAAATAGTACTTACCATTGTGTAGCATATTATGCAAGCTATCTTGCTTTTTACCCAACCTGATGCGCCAGATGGTTTGTTTCACAGAATTGTCTGCAAAGTCATCATTGGAACGTGTTTGAAAAAGGGCTGGCACTTTCAACGTATACTTGGCATCTGATTGGATGAACTATCTGTCTCTCGCCATCTCGCTGTCACACCTAAACCACGCCCTTAGTTGCCAGTAGGACGCTGATTGGAGACAAACGGATAGCTTGAAGCCTGGACAGACCGATCTTAAGAGACAAACAGAAAGTGAACTTGTGAGATTAGAATGGTCTCACGATGGTCGGATGGTCTTATTATTAGAATTATTAGAATTTGAATTTCTATATTATTACACTCTATTTAATGTTCAATGTTATGCACCAATTTCACAATAGTACATTCCTTCCTTCCTTCCTAGCTCATTCTGATTCTGATTCTGATTTACCAGCAAGGGGCTAATGCAGCAATTATGAGTGCTTGAAATGTGTTCAATTCAAATCCTACTGTACTGTCAAGTGATATATTATCGTTGTTGTTTCAAATGTACTTATTGTAAGTCTCTTTGCACAAAAGCATCTGCCAAATGCCCTAAAATGTAAAAGTACTGTAGGCCTTACTTATTTAAGCATACATTTGAGGTACTGAACTTGAGGATTTCTGTTTTTGTTTCTTTCTATTTGTACCTTTACTCGACTACATCTCTGAGGCAAATATTGTACTTTTTAACAGCTTTAGTTACTATAGTTACTTTGAATATAAAAATTAACAATACAAAATAAAATCAATAAATAATTTAGTATATTATTAAATCAATGAGGCTGTATTGGTCCCCAGGGGTAAACTCAAGTTATCCAGCAGTATGAAAATTAGGCTGATTATATAAAATATAAATATTAAAATTAACTTAACCAGCTGCAACGTTAAAGCAATTAACACATTTATGCATGAATAGTAATAGTAATTCAATAATTTAATATATATTATTCTGAAATTGGCCATTCACCATAATGAGTATATGTTTGGTACTTTAGGTATATTTGGATGCTAATACCTTTGTACTTTTACTTAAGTAACACTTTCAATGCATAACCTTTACTATTTCTGCAATATGGTATTACTACTGGAGTACTTCTTCCACCACTGATAGTTTCTGACTGTAGATGGAAACGTATAGCTTCTTGACATTGGGCCGAAAGGACACATGAACAAAAGTAATAAAAAGCTGTCTAAAACAAAACAGATGAAGTCACTGGTGTGTGTGTGTGTGTGCGCACGCGCGTGTCAATGTGTGTCGTGTGTGTGTCTGTGTGGGGGGTCTGTGTATCTTTTACTGGAAAGCTAGTCTCAGTCTCATTAAAACAACAAAAAAATCTGTTTTCACTTGTTTCTCGGAATTCTGTCTTGGCTGGCAGAAATGTCAGGCTAGTGTACAGGAAGCCTTTGGTATGAAACAGAATGAGTCTGTATGTCATTATGAGTTACCTCACATGGGATGGTTTAATTAAATAATTAATCAATCATTATGAAGGAACACTTCATTCCAAATAAATGCCCTTTATTTCCTTGATGTGTTGACATACTTACAGATGACAGCCTACAATGCCCTCCTCATAAGAAGCAAAACATATTGGTTCTTCTTAGGTAGCCTATACTTAACAAAATATTTTGCAAATAAACAATTTACCTTAAAAAAATGCTAACTTACACAAACAATAAACAAAAATACATTAAAAAAAGTAATGAAGTATTGCCCTCTCCTTAGCTAATACATTGATTTGAATCCATAATGTCTTCATTGTAATATAATGTTATGAAATAGAACAAGCAATACCGCCATCTATTGGACAATAAGAGCCATGTCCCGTTTGAAGCCAATTAGTTTGATCAGGGCCTATGCGGCCATATACTACAACTACACAGTAACTACACAACATGTACATGCTCAAACAAACAAAGACGCTGTTGTAAAAAATGTTAAGCAAAACACAATCCTGTTAAAAATCCTCCCCGGCTTCAGAGGGGCCGCAGGTCTTCACAGATATACGCTAAGCACATCGTGAGACGGCCATCCTGGATGCAACAGTCCCTTGCAGATGCTTTTTGGGGTAAGGGCTTCCTGGATAATGAATGGACAGCAAGCCCAGACCGCAAAAAGTCCCGAAAAGGACAAGAGGAGTTCCCCTTATGCACTGACATTTCATCCCCTGAAATACAGAACAGCAGACTTGAGGCTTCCTAATACTTGCTATTTATTATTGTATATTGCACTTAATATTTTGTTTAATTAATGACCAAGAAAGCAATTTTCATTTACAACTAACTGATTCTCATATAAGTACATGAATACATGTATGTCATAAATGAGTTAGTATTCAAATTACATGAATGGATGAATGAATTGCATGAATACTTATTAAATTAATATGTGTATTACATGTATAAGTATATGTGGATAGTACATGAGGGAATATGTGTGTTACATGGATGATATGTGTATAACAAATGAATGAAATATGTGATACATGAATGTGTATATGTGTTACATGGATGAGTTAATGGGTTAAATTAATTCATAAGCTGTAGGTATTACAATAGTAAATATACATAGGCTACATCTATTACATTAGTACGTATATTTTACATGAATGAGTATATGTGCTACATATGTGGGATTACATGAATCATGTATAACGAATGAATTATGTATGACATAATATGTATAATGAGTATATGGTATTATGTGAATGTGTTGAGTGAATGTATGAGCATATCGGAGCATGTAGGCCTACTGCACATAAAGATAGATCTGTGTTGTATAATGAGAATATGCGTTACATGAATGAGTATATGTGTTAAATATATCATCTATATGTGAGTAAGGATTACATGAATGATAATTTGTACACAAGTAGCCTACATGTGTAGTATGACTACTACCATAAGACCACATAATGACCTTTGAGGGTACTGGGGGTATGGAAATAAATATTTTTTTTTTTTGCACACACACACACACACACTTGGATCTGCAAATAATGATCTGAAAGGCTATATATTATGACAAAGTTAATCTAACCCTAATCATTAATTTCCCCGGGTTCCAGTCTAATACAATGGCTTTTGAATTGATCAAAAGCCAACAGAATAGCTGCAATTTGGTTGCGAGTGGCTGCACTGTAGGGAGTCGAGACGCTGCTCTTCCCGGGGAGCTGTCCGTGGTGCTGAGGATCTCGCGATAGCTCCGCAGCCCGGTGAACGCCCTAGAACTCCCGCTCTCACGACACTGCGCGCGTGTACCTTTTCGAGGGCGCGCGCGCGCGCGAGCGAGTGAGTACGTCCGTCTCCTCGCGTGTCTCGTGCCGTACGCCACGGCGCATGCGCTCTGCCCGCTACACGCACCATGGAAACCTTTCCCGTGGAGAGCTCTCGCGAGGATTGGCAAAACGTAAGGACGTACGGACTCTCGCGAGGATTGGCAAAACGTAAGGACTCGACGTTTCTCGTTTTCGTGTCAGAATATACGGGCACGCTGTGTGCTGTGAGCAACACGGGGAAATTAAACAAAGTACAGTACTAGTTCATAAAACGTAAAGAGGACACGCAGCTCGCCGTGGTGGCGTCAAAGTTCACACGGATTTAAACGTGACGTATTGAAACTTTCGTAAAAGGACAAACGCTTCACGTTACGTGTCGTCGTTCAACGAAGCGTGATGACGCGCCCTGCAGCGATAATTGATATTCAAATGACACAAAGATCCAATCAACAATTAAACGAGCCGGGATAATATCCACGCTACAAAACGTAAAACGTGAGGGTGAAAATAATAACTAAGCGTGTCAGGGATGCGGGAGACATTGCTAGTGAGCCTACCTTAGTTGCACGCGTCTGAATCAATGCATCAGAGTTTTTCTTGAGTCCTTGGGAGGAAAATGTATATACGGCTATATACGTCGAGATTAAACATATAAAATAACATGAGGAAAACAGATAAGACACCCGGGACATTGCGTGAGAGGCAGAAACGTGCAACATCAAAGTGTTGCACAAAGGCAAGACTCGTGTACGATGTAGATCTAAGCAACACGTAGACACCCGAGACATACGTGTTAGTATTCCTCGTCCCACAGACCGCCGTGTGTGTGTGTGTGTGTGTGTTTGGACGGAACAGAAAAGCAACCATACACACCTCCTCCTCCTCCTCCTCCCTCACGGTGGCTGTTGCTCGACGTGACGGCACCTTGCACGTTTGCATCTCTGCATTTTCACTCACTTCATCATCATCATCATCATCATCATCGATGCGTTTAGAGGAAGAAAGAAACACACGTATCGTATATTAGATCCATTGTGACGGCGGGTTTCCGTGCTCCTCGCTGTAGAAATACTGCGAACTCCAAATGGAAGCCGCTCAATTCCTCCAGTCTGCGATTGACCCGCATTGACGTCATTGCGTCATTAGGTCTCCCCTGGAAACACGGGGCTCCCAAAAATAGCAACACATTAATTCAGCCTGCGCATGGTTGGCTTGGCGGGAGTGACTATTTGTATCAATATATAACCCCTCCTCTGATTCTAGGCAATGATACATCTCTCTCTCTCTCTCTCTCTCTCTCTCTCTCTCTCTCTCTCTCCCCCTCTCTCCCCATCTCTCTCTCTCAAGGACGAGATGATCACGACTCAGTTATTTTTGGAAACTGTGCCGAAGAGAGAGAGAGAGAGAGGGAGAGCGAGAGAGAGATGGAGGAAGAAATAGGGAGCGAGCGAGATGGGGTAAAAAAGAGGGAGGGTGGTGGTGGTGGTGTGAGAGCTGCAGCCTGCAGAGAAGCAGAAAGGGCATCACGGGGGGGATATAAATAGCCAGGAGCGGTCACTCGGCTCGACTAGAGAGACACAGCACGGTAGACCCTCCCTCTCCATCACCGTGCAGTTCACCTGCCAGACCTTCCAGCCATATAGCATACATTGCAATAAAACATTACATTAGTGCAATACATAATCATATTTAATTTAATACACACATCGAAGTGAAGAGGATATATAGGCCTATAGCTATACTCTGGGTAGGCCTGTATTCATAGACTTTAAAAGATGAATGCAGCACTCAGTCTGACGTCACCCACAGTGTGACGTCTGGCCGAGCAGCTACATTCATATTTTACAGTCTATGAATACAGGCCTACCCGGAGGTCTATGAATATAGGCCTAGGTATACTCTGGGTATAGGCCTATATTATAGACTGTAAAATATGAATGGATAGCTGCTCAGTCTGACGTCATCTATAGGGTTTTTGAAGAGTGTTTTGTAGCCTTCATATTGCAAATGGGTGGAGCCATTTTGGAAGAATGAAAGCATCAAGAAAAGGAAACACGTCCATAGACTGTCTGTATACTAATAGCCAGAGAATATAACATGACACACAGCACTAAGTGGGAGAGCTGACATTCACCCAAGACACACTCATGACATAATTTCTAATTGTAGATTGTACAATCAACAATTTGTCATGAGTGTCCAGACACTATTTGTCATATTTTGGTTGACAAATTCAGATTAGAAACAGACTCTTTTCACAGCAGGTAAAACACATAACATTAATGATTGTTGGATTTACAGTTGTGGTCAAAAGTTTACATACACTTGTAAAGAACATGTATGTCATGGCAGTCCAGAGTTTCCAATAATTTCGACAACTCTTATTTTTCTGTGATTGGAGCACATACTTTGTCACAAAAAACATTCATGAAGTTTGGTTCTTTTATGAATTTATTATGGGTCGACTGAAAATGTGACCAAATCTGCTGGGTCAAAAATATACATACAGCAACATGAATGATCAATTTAGGTGATGGAGAAAGTTGTGTCAATCAAATTATCTTTGTGGCCTCTTAACTTCTTGTGAGTGATTATGATTGACTACAGCTGGTGACTTCTCTGACTCATTTAAATATGACTCATTTGATACAATCATGAGACTCAGACACAAACACTACAATGGAAAGTCAAAGGAGCTCAGCACGGATCTGAAAAAGTGGATCATTGACTTGAACAGGAAAGTCACTTGGAGCAATTTCAAAGCAGCTACAGGTCCCGAGATCAACTGTGCAAACAATTGTTCGTAAGTATAAAGTGCATGGAACAGTTGTGTCACTGCCACGATCAGGAAGAAAACACAAGCTATCACCTGCTGCTGAGAGAAAATTGGTCAGGATGGTCAAGAATCAACCGAGAACCACCAAACAGCAGGTATGCAATGAATTAGAAGCTGCTGGAACACAGTCCACAGTCAAGCGTGTTTTACATCACCATGGGCTGAGAGGCTGCCGTGCAAGAAGGAAGCCCTTGCTCCAGAAGCAGCACCTTAAGGCTCGACTGAAGTTTGCTGCTGATCACATGGACAAAGAAAAGGCCTTCTGGAGGAAAGTTCTGTGGTCAGATGAAACAAAAATGGAGCTCTTTGGCCACAATGACCAGAAATATGTTTGGAGGAGAGAAGGTGAGGCCTTTAACCCCAAGAACACCATGCCTACCGTCAAGCATGGTGGTGGTAGTATTATGCTCTGGGCCTGTTTTGCTGCCAATGGAACTGGTGCTTTACAGAAAGTAAATGGAATAATGAAGGAGGACCTAAAATCATCAGCCAGAAGGTTGGGTCTTGGGCGCAGTTGGGTGTTCCAACAGGACAATGACACCAAACACACATCAAAAGTGGTAAAGGAATGGCTAAATCAGGCTAGAATTAAGGTTTTAGAATGGCCTTCCCAAAGTCCTGACTTAAACCCCATCGAGAACATGTGGACAGTGCTGAAGAAACAAGTCCATGTCAGAAAGCCAACAAATTTAGCTGAACTGCACCGATTCTGTGAAGAGGAGTGGTCAAAGATTCAACCAGAAGCTTGCCAGAAGCTTGTGGATGGATACCAAAAGCGCCTAATTGAGGTGAAAATGGCCAAGGGACATGTAACCAAATATTAGCATTGCTGGATGTATATTTTTGACCCAGCAGATTTGGTCACATTTTCAGTAGACCCATAATAAATTCATAAAAGAACCAAACTTCATGAATGTTTTTTGTGACAAAGACGTTTGTGCTCCTATCACAGAAAAATAAGAGTTGTAGAAATTATTGGAAACTCTGGACTGCCATGACATACATGTTCTTTACAAGTGTATGTAAACTTTTGACCACAACTGTAGGTCTGGCAGTGCACCAGTAGAGACACAACTAGTCCAGTAAATATACATTCACCATGCTGGGGCTGCGACAGACATACATAAAACTAACCGAACGTTAAGATGATAGGAACAGCTAGTTATTTACTTTACCCTGCTACTGACGACCTGTCAAAAGGGGCCTGACATAATTTCACCTACTGGTTACTTTAGAGCAAACAGTAGTTTCAACACTGTTGAAAGGTGTTCAAAGTAAATTGGCAACCACTCTCTTTGCATGTTTGATATTTGTTTCCTAAGTGAAACTTATTATAAATAGGCCTATAATGATACAATGATATAAAATGCAACATATACCTCTCATCATACATATATGGCCTATGCATGCTCTCAGAAACAGATACCTAATACTTACTAATATATTTACTAATGTAATCTATTTGCAATGAACTGAAACGACTTCTCTCAAATCCAGCAACACAATCTTACCTATAGCCTTTAGCCTACCTCATTTTTGTAGAGAGCCATGGCCTTCATACAAATAAAACCACATTAACACTATACCTACTTCTTATGTAACCAAATGTATATAAATCCTATTGAAAGTTTTTCTTTTCCAATGGGATTCATGATTTTTCTACATTTCAAATGCTGGTCGCTTGTTGAGTCGTGTGTCCGAGTGTTGATCTTTACCCACTGCTGCCATCTATCGGTAGTTTGAACGACCTGCACACGATGGAGAACATGATGGAGAACATGACGGAGAACATGATGGAGAACATGATGGAGAACATGACGGAGGCTGTACCAGTTTCAAGGGTTCAAAGGGAAGCACATGTCGACCAATCACCTCTGACCCTCGTGTTAGTAGACCCATGGCTTTGTTTGTCTTGAGCTTGAGCGTTGTCAACAGAGTCAATAGATTACGTTATCCTTTCTTTTCCCCATTCTTGAGCGAGTTAGATGAAAGCTTCACAAACCACGCATGTCACTCACCACTTGGAAGCCATTTAATTGGGATATTCTTAAATTATTGGTTTCTTTCGATCAATATAGCTGAGTTAATGTGCATGGTGTCTCGCAGAGCCTGACCTAACACGAGATACTTTGTCCAAGCAGCAGGGGGCGCTGCTACAGCCTGTTTTGAATTCGACTTGTTACGGCGTGATTTCACACTCTTTTCTCTTTTTTTTTTTACGCAGGCCATCATCGGGCGCACACAAATAGTCTGGATGAATACACGTTTGTAAACAAGTTAGTGCACCTGGCCGTGGAATAGACAATGATGCTTCGGATGTGCTCCTCACGATGTAGATGTATGTAGCCTATAGGATGTATGTGGAGGATCAGGGGCGGACTGGGATAGAAGTTTTAATTCAGGCCGGGAATCTAACGTCAGTCCAGGCCAATCTCACATTCACTGCATTCACAACAGATCACGTAGCCATAGGCCTAATACTGTAAGCTTTTGGCAGTCTACTGTTGTGAGGGACTGGAGTGACCCTGTATTTTTTTTTCTTTGATTGACCCATTTTATTTAATATTTTAACACTGGCCTGACGCTCAATCAGCTTGCTTAGGCCACCGGGAGTCCAGTCCGCCATGGGATGAATCACAGGTGTGTGTTTGTTTGTTTTATTCATGTGTGGATGTGTATGTATGTGTGTGTTTTTGTGAGCGTGTGTGCATTTTGCACAAACTGTGGATGGTTGACTGTGAGCCGTATCATGTAAGCCAGTTACATTAGTGTGGTATGGTATAGTGGCGACAAAACCAGGCTGTTTAAATGAAGTCCATGTCTCGTTACATTAGTGTGTGTGTGTGTGTGTGTGTGTGGTGTGTTTGTGCATGTGCATGAATGAGTGCAGGTCCTATATGAGCTTCTGTCTGAAATCAAATAAACAGCACAAGTGATGAATGTGAAGCATGGTTTTTGCAAGCCTTTCGGTTGCAATTCATCACATTTTGTCTGCCATAACCCATCATCATAACGGCCAGTTCATAAGACATACGTCTCCATCATCTTAACGCCCAGCTCATAAGATGTCTCCATCTCATCTGTCCTTGACGTTTGATGCTCCGTCTTCCTGGGAGCCGTTAACCAACACACAGAACATGCGTGCTAGCTTACGGTGCTTATTCGAAACCTAAATTGCCTCTCCAAGTCTAAGTGATCAATTTTAGGCTTTGCCTGTTGTTTTTTAAATTGCTCCATCTCAGGCCCATATGGTGCAACTAAAACCCAGTGGGGTACCTTGGGAGGCATCAGTGAAACTGCCTTGGGGTGGAAATAACAGCAGCTACATCCCCGGCAATAGAAATTAACAGGGAACGCGTGCACTTCCATTACGCTAGCTCCTCAGAATGTGGATGTTTGGGGCTGAGGGGCCGCAGTACATCACTGCCACCAGAGAGGAGAACCTCTCTCGCCCTCATCACACCCCACCTCCTGATTGGTCAGCGCTGGTTTGGGACTGCAATATATATATATATATATACACACAATGGCACCAGCACCTCACCTGCATGTTCAGAGGGAGAGCATCCCTGCTATGGACGCTATTGATTTATTCAATACTCTATTCAATACGCTATTCTCCCTGCAGACACTGGAGGAGGCTGTGGATGCTGGCCATTGGCCGGCCAGGCGCTGTGTGTCTTTTCAACGGGCTCACGGAAGCACCGCCAGGAGACCTAGGTGTTCTAGTTTATTTGCAATGAGCCGCAGAGTTGCGTTAACTCGAGATATTAAAAGGAGAGAGGAGAAGCCACAGACGCCGCTTGACGAGATACCGTTTTGCTGATACCGCATTGTGCATGCATGTGTGCACATCAGCACACACGCGCACACAGGCACGTGCACACACTTGCAAGATACACAATGTACTGACACACATGCGCCCAGATGCGCACAAATATAACGTTTGCGTAACCTCAATGTGTCATAATGCTTTTAGAAGAACACATATGCCATAAATGGTATATGCTATCATTAACAATTGTGTGTGTGTGTGTGTGTGTGTGTGTGTGTGTGTTCTGTGTTCTGTGTTCTGTGTGTGTGTGTGTGTGTGTGTGTGTGTGTGTGTTCTGTGTTCTGTGTTCTGTGTGTGTGTTCTGTGGCCAGAGCAGAGAGGCAGCAAGACAACACACTGAGACAGCAACAAGATTCGTTCCCCTGTTCTCTACAGGGGGCTCCATTAACTACACCTCCCCAACCCTGTGTGTGTGTGTGTGAGTGAGTGTGTGTGTGTGTGTGTGTGTGTGAGTGTACAGTGTGGAAAGAGGGAGGGAGGGAGGGAGGGAGAGAGGGAATGAATGAATTAATGAGAGAGACAAAGATAGATCAACAAGATCCATTGCCATGTTAACGCACCAAGATGGAGGTATCTGGGTGTCCTGGAGCAGGTTAAATGGGAAGAAGCATATCAGTGCCAATTTCTATTAATGACTTTAAGTGAAGAGACCAAGTGAGCTGCTAGTTGGAAGAGCGAATTAGCAGGAAGCTATTGACCGGGGCATCTAGCGGTCTGACGCCAGTAATTGCTGCACACAAGCAACACTATGGCGATACAGATAGACAGGGAGATAGCATCGCTGTTTGGTGTTAACCTGCTACACCTGCCTATCAGCACCGAGGCGCCTATAATCAGCATTCTGCATATCAGATCCCCGCCATGAGCCCAGGCATCCCATAAATCACCAGGCGTAAAGACGTGCCGTGCCGCACCAGGAGGCAAATATTGATTGAGTTGCATCATACAGAGGCAAACGAATGAGGGTATTTGTCAAGACGCGGATAGAATGATTTCATATTCTGCCTGGTGGTTTGATGGATGATGAAATGCCGGCTTACAAACAAACAAGAATAAACAAAGACAAAGCAAACTAAATAAAACAGCAAAGTCGGCGAGAAAGCCCAGCAGACTGCTCACAGAGTCCGAAGAAAAAGAGAAACTATTGATATTCACTCAAAAACAATTGCTTTTGTTCTGGCAGAAATATGTAAAGAATACGGCCACACACCAAGGGAACTCCCTGCTCGTTCGTGTGCTCGTGTGTGTGTGTGTGTGTGTGTGGTGCATTGCCTTGGTTTGCTCCCCTAAAACATGAATGCATACTGTATCCTATGCAAATATTGTCACTGTCAACATGCAGTCACAATGCCAGCATTGCATTATTCACACACTGACCAATCCTATCCATCCATCATTGTACTGCCACCCGCCCCACCCACTGACAAAGACAGCACATTCTGGATGTTCAGTGATACTGAGCAAAGCAATATCATTCAAGATGAGACGGGGGAATATTTACAGGTACTGCTACGGATAAAAGGTCAAGCACTATGGATGCATCATTCTTCCAAAACAGATAATCTCCTATCATATAGAACAACGCGGCGAGAGACTAAAAGGGCAAAGCATCCATGCGGCTTCACACACACACACACACACACACCAATTCATGGGTTTACCTTCTTCAGGGTAAACCCATGAACCCATTCAGGGTACCTTCTTCTTTAAAATTGATTTTGATGGTCTAGGTTACGGAACAATGTTGTGTTCATTTATCTTTGGCCAGACTGGCTTTGGGCTCTGGCTATAACTCGACAAGGCATGGTCTCGTCTCTATTTTATTTTTAACAGGAAGGTTTAGGGAAGGAGGAAATACTGATGCAACATCGATGCTTTACCAGCTGCTATCTATAGCATCAATGTTCATCCTATGTGT
Source organism: Coryphaenoides rupestris (assembly GCA_002895965.2). Classification (NCBI taxonomy): domain Eukaryota; kingdom Metazoa; phylum Chordata; class Actinopteri; order Gadiformes; family Macrouridae; genus Coryphaenoides; species Coryphaenoides rupestris. Next base: position 112,018 of record PIJE02001050.1, on the reverse strand, counting down.
CTGTGCTATCCTCATAGACCTGCGTAACAATAGGCTGTAACGTCACTGGAGATGATAGACAAAGGTCTACCATGTGTAGGTGGAAAAATAACAATTAACAATTTATTCAAAATAATCAAAGTTGTATCAACACCATGAACTGGCTAGTTATAAATGTACATGTTTATATGTATGTGTATGTGTGTGTGTCTTGTGAACCGACTAGGAGGACAAGGGTTATCTTCCTGTAGTGTCCCCATCCGGCCTGCGTGGGACAGTAGAGATACAGCTCTCATAGTTTCCCTCATAGAGCGATAGCATGAGGGACCACATAACACATATGTAACCAGCATACACACGGCTACATGTATGTACAAGCTGTGAAATCAACCAGAGCAGAGAGAGATTCCAGTATGTAGGACATGTGGTCAGGGTACACACAGCAGGGTATAGGCACTGCCTATGATGCAATATTCCAAAATAACGGGTATGTATGATGATGTGGACAGTGTGTCGTTGGTGGCTGGTTTAAGCAGATTCACTTGGCCCAAGTTAGAGTCTGGGGTTGGGTGAGGCTGCACACCTGTGATGTATTGTCTAATCAATGAACACCAGCCCCCACAACCTACAATAAGTACATTTGCCGAAAGAGTGAAAAAAGCAATATATCGCTGGTGGGTAGGGTAAGATTTGAATAGAAAAAGTTTCAAGCACACATTACTGTAGCAAGATAGCTAGGATAAGACGATAGCTTGGATAAGAACAGCAAGTAGAGGTGCACAGCGGTGTCATTATCTATATCTGTATGTAACTCTGTTCCCCTCCTTGTTTGTTTTCTGTGTTCTTGGCACACCCTGCTGGACATTCTGTGCATTGTCTGCCATATGTTGTTTGTTATCATGTGTCACATGTCTTTGTTATGCTGGTGGTTATTTTATGCCTCTCCTTCTTAAACAGGGAGTTTCTTATTAATGTGCGTTTGAAATCCCTCCCTCCCTCCTCCTGTTCATCCCTCCCTTTCTCCCTCCCTACACAGTAAAGGGGGGATGTAGGTGGAGAGAGTGAATGCAGACGGGCAGGCAGGGACAGACAGACAGGCAGACAGACAGACAGACACAGGGACAGACCAATAGGCAGAGAGATAGACAGATGGACAGAGAGAGCAGCCGGCAGGCAGAGACACAGACAGCCATGGCAGATAAGTTACAACTGTTACTTGCTGCTCTTGCTGACTTCAGGGGTTCTGTGGATAGTCTCACCGATGTGTTTAACAGTGCTTAATCCACAGACATCGACTCTGCTACTCCTGTTGTAGTTAAAAAGCGGAAAGCAAAAAGACCAGCGCCATGGTTCAACGAAGACACCTGTACCCTCAAACGAGACTGCAGAAAACATGAGTGCAAATGCTGTTCGACTAAACTTGAATTCTTCTATCTTGCGTGGCACGACAGCCTGCTCTGCTACAAAACCGCATTAACTACCTCCAGAAACACCTACTTCTCCAGTGTCATCAACCTGAACAAGAACAACCCGAAGTTCCTCTTTGACACTGTAAAAGCTCTGATGCAAAAACAACCTCACAAAATGGACTCCTCTCTCTCAGCGAGCAACTTCCTGGAGTTCTTCGAGCACAAGATCAAATCAATTAGAAAAGATATCGATGCGTCTCCTACCGATCATCCTGAACATTAGAACCACCTATGCTCAACATCATGAACCTGTCCCTGTCTACTGGAACAGTTCCTTCGAGCTTCAAGTGTGCTCTCAAGAAGCCTGGCCTAGCCACTGAAGCTCTTAGCAGCTATCGGCCCATCTCTAACCTTCCTTTCCTTTCTAAAGTACTGGAAATAATTGTAGCTAGCCAAATCATCAATCACCTGACAGCGAACAACTTATTTGAACCCTTTCAGTCTACGTTCAGGACCCAATACCCCACTGAAACTACTGTGACTAGAGTGGTAAACGATCTCCTCCTTACTACGGACAGCAATGCAAGCTCCCCTGTTGCTTGACCTCAGTGCCGCTTTTGACACAATCGACCATAGCATCCTCCTGGATCGTCTCGAACACTATGTTGGCATCAAAGGCACCGCTCTTCACTAATTTGTTGTCTGTGAAGATTCAAAATCGAAGCATTGCAACCTAAGCTTTGGTGTTCCCCAAGGGTCGGCCCTTGGTCCACTGCTCTTTGCAATCTACATTCCGAGGTTGAATAATGCCTGACTGCAATTAAAAAATGGGTGTCCCAAAACCACCTGCAGCTAAATACGGGGAAAACTGAGATGATAATCATTGGCCCGAAGCAAAAATGAACACAACTTGAAGATGTCACACTGTGCCTTGAGGGATCTACTATCGCCCAAAGCCCCTGCGTCAAGAATCTTTGTGTTCTGTTCAACCCTATGCTTTCTTTTGATCAGCATGTGAAAAGTATTACCAGAACTGCATTCTTTCATCTTAGAAATATTGCTAAGATTAGACCAATGTTATCTGCAGAGACACTCATCCATGCATTTATATCATCCAGACTGGATTACTGTAATGCACTGTTCTCTGTTTTACCAAGCTCTACGACGAAAAGCCTCCAGCTTGTGCCAAATGCTGCTGCTAGACTTCTAACAAGAACTAGGAATTTCAACCACATTTCTCCTATTCTCACTTCCCTCCACTGGCTGCCAATAAAAGCCACATCAGATTTGAATGTGCTACTTCTTACCTACAAGATCCTGCATGGGTCCGCACCATCGTACCTGAAGGACCTTAAACTTTGTATAGGGTCACTAATGACCCGAGGTATGTAAAAGTGTAATATTTTTATTTCAAAGTAAACAGAATGCAGGTAATGGCATGTAATGTCCTTTTTTTGCATTATAGTTTCACTGATATAGTTAGTTATACTGATAGACGCATCCCTGCTGTCAAATCTGTGATTTGGAATGCAGCCCTGCTCTCACGCAGGTGCCTCTGTGATTGGAACGTGCCCCTGCTCACAGTTTGGCGACAAGCATGGCACGACGGCAAACTTATACTCGGGAGCAAGCTCTTGATATCTTTTGGAGTTTGGACGAAGACATGTCGTGGATGACACAATTGATGATGAGGATTACGTGTTTGTGCAAAGTGAGTCAGATGAATCAGAAACCGAAGAACAAGAATCTGAGCACGAACGTGAAAACTCTGACGCTGATGACCATAGTGACGCCGATCCTGAAGTGGCTGTCCCAAATGAACCAGTCCAAGCTGCTGTCCCAAATGAACCAGTCCAAACTTACATCAGCAAAAATGGACTTGTGTGGTTATCAGCCCAGCCTCCTCCAAGCCGAACCAGAGCTTGCAATATACGTCACATCAGAGAAGGGCCTTGTGGTGAAGCAAGCCAAGTGGAGAGTGAAATGGATGCATTTATGTGTTTCATGGACAATGAGATACAGCATATGGTGGTTTGTGAAAACACAAACAAGTACGGGAGAATGTACATGGGGTCGAAAGGCAAAGAATGGGCACCAGTTGACGAAGTTGAAATGAAGGCTGTGATGGGAGTCTTGTATCTACTTGGTGTCTATCGTTCGCAACATGAATATCTAAGATCTCTGTGGTCAAACAGTCTCAGTGGTAGACCAATATTCAAAGCTGCATTCAGCATCAATAGGTTTGAGCAGATTGTCATTTTTGAGATTTGATGTTCGGGACACACGTCAGACCAGAGCGACCAATGACAAATTTGCTCCATTTCGAGATCTCTGGAATGTATTAATTGAAAATTGCAGGAAAAATTACATGGTCGGTGAATACGTGACCATCGATAAACAGCTCATCCCATTCAGAGGACGCTGCAGGTTTCGGCAATATATACCCAGCAAACCAGACAAATACAGTATGAAACTATTTCTGCTGTGTGATGTTACAACGGCATACATTTTCAATGGTCTGCCGTATGTTGGCCGCGAAGGCAATCAGCGATGTGTCGGTCTGGCAGAGAGTGTTGTGAAGATATTGGTGGAGCCAGTACACAACTCAGGCATAAATGTCACCACTGACAATTGGTTTACAAGTGCAAAACTCACAGCTGATTTGCTCCACAAACAAATTACACTGTTAGGAACAGACGTAACACCGGAGTTTCGTGTTGCTAAGGGGAGAGTTACAGGTTCAAGTCTATTTGGGTTTTGTCAGAAGTAAGTAATGGTGTCTTACATTCCCAAGAAGGGAAAAGTGGTCCTTCTTCTATCCAGCATGCATGACAAGAAGGAGGTTGATGAGAGGTCTGGAAAGCCTGTGATGATCTTGGACTACAATAAGACGAAGGCCGCTGTGGACCGTGTAGACCAACTGTGTCACAACTACAGTGTACAGAGGAGAACAAGGCGCTGGCCCTTGGCTTATTTCTACAACTGCCTCAACCTTGCTGCTATAAACGCACTAGTTATTTTTGTCTCCAAGTTTCCAAATTGGCACACACATTCTCACAGACGTCGCGTTTTCCTTGAAAACCTTGGCATGCAGCTGCTGAGACCACATCTGGAGAAAAGAAAGCAGGTGCCACGACTTCCAAAAGCAACGCAAAATGCCCTGAAAATCTGTGGCTTTGCCAGAGAGAGACCCATCGAAGAAGCCGAAGAACGACCCCGAAAGCGCAGAAGATGTCACGTTTGCCCATCCACGCTTGATCGCAATACGTGGACCGCTGCACGCAATGCGCAGAACCATGTTGCAATGACCACAAGACAATGACTGTGATTTGTGATTACTGTGCTGACTAATTTGGAGTGTAAATGAAAGATTCTTTGTTATTTTTTAATTTTTTTATAATTCAGTGTAGGCAGTGTTAGGCCTAATTATATTCTTTAATGACAAGAACAAATGTTAGAGCAAATGTTATGTTAAGTTGTTGAAATGTTGACGTCTTGTAAAGCCCTTTGAGACTGTAAAGGTGATAAAGGGCTATACAAATAAAATTGACTTAACTTTACAAGTAGATTTGACTAGAATTACAATTTGTGTATAGACAATTTTCAGCTGTGTTTCGGCAGTGTGAAACGTTCTTGGGAACAAATAGACAAAATCTAAAAACATAAATTCAAACCGGTGAGTAGGCATACTTGCACATCTTATAAGGTCATCATTTAGGGCTCTGGGCGACCGCGCTTTCTCAGTTGCTGCCCCAAAGCTCTGGAACACCATACCATACTCAATCAAATGTTCCCCGTCCATTGAACTCTTCAAAAACAAACTTATGACACATATGTTCAGCCTGGCATTTGAATGTCTGTGAAGTTTTCCTGACTATTTTATCTATTTGTTTTAACGTATATGATTTTATTGCCTTGTTCTTATTTTTAACTGCTTTTATGTTTCACTGTACAGGCACTTTGGTCATCCTGTGGTTGTTTTAAATGTGCTATATAAATAAACTTGATTTGATGATTTGATTTGATAATTTACAAACCTTGAGTGTTTTTAATCAGTCTCTGTTTTAGGATATCGTTCTACAAAGCCCAATACAACAACAACAATGAAATTGCTTGCAGCCCTCTGTAATGAGGGTCGCCCCTGAATGGAAGGTTTGCAAGGCTGTGTCGTCAGGCCCTGGCAGCTCCGAAAAAGATAAATATGTACAGGGTATGTAACAATTACACTATGATAAAATACTGGGTTGCTAATAAAATATAATTATATAATAAAATGAGTATAGTGGTTGTAAGTAGTAAAATGTATGTACTTTCTCTACCGTTGATGCAGAGATATTAGTGTCACTGTCACCACCCACATACATACCACTCTCATACAGAGGTAACACTGAAAGCAAAGTCATATACACTGGCATGTAATTCGTGGTCACTGATTATGGTTTAAATAGACCATTCAATCGATTTATTATTTTCTCAGGTGGAGGCCTGAGATGACCAAGAGACGGTATCTGTCTGCAGTCTTTTGTGACCCATTTTATCCAGCTTTCACCCTGCCAAACTTCACACAGATGGTGAGAGTGAGGACACTTGATTGGATGATTGGATAGTTCGCCTGCCAGTGCCTGTTGGTCAAGAAAATATAATTTCCCTGCAGAACGTGTCTGTGGACTCGTCGTATTCCTTTTTTATTTTTGGACGGTGAGGAGCTTAGTAGCGGTTGTCTCGGGAGCACATCCGAAGCTGGGGAATCTGTTCGTCCATCGGCAGTTCTTAGGCTTGCAGAAGTTAGTGCATAACTACCCGACCCGTCTGAAGATTAGGTCTGCAGTTGCATATGAAACTGGAACTCACAGCTGGCTGAGTTTGGAGCGGCAATGCCTGGCTTTCTATTAGGGAGGGCAAAAACGGTGCCGTTTGGAACCAAACCAGCTGACCCTCCAAAATTAAATGTGGCTAGGATTTGCGGCCTGCTCTGCCGGACAAGGGTGTCTCCCTTACGTTGGGCAACCATTGGCTGGAGGACGAGTCACTGAAACGCCCACCCTCAATGACACCACCGATTATGGTGCGCAACAGTACCCCGAGGTGGTTGCCGCCTGTGCCAGTCAAGAGGGGGACCCCAAACAGGTAGAGCAGAGTTCTTGGAAGAACAGCAGTCTGAGGAGACTGCTGATGAAGAGCTTTATTAATCCACACATATTGGTCACACAGTGGGAAGTGGTGGCCGCCAAACACACACGCATGCAGGGAGGGTGGCCCTTGGAAATTTGGCCTCTGCATTTGACCCATCTCGCTGCCCCTGGAAGCCATTTTGACGGCGCCCGGGGACCAACAGCTTCAGGTTTTACATTCACATCTTGGTCAGGGACGTGGACAGGAGAGGCAATCTTCACATGTTTTTTAATTGGGGTTCTTTTTACTCTGTAAGGAGACCCCACGGAGCACGGGGAGAACATGCAAACTCCACACAGAAAGGCCGGGAGATCACCCACCTGGGCACCCTAGAGTCAACAGCACCCCAGGCAGGAATCGATCCCAGGACCTTCTTGCTTTGAGGCAGCAGTGCAAGCACTGTCCCACCGTGCCCTACGGTTTTGAACAGGTTGTCATGAACGCCAACTGTTTTGTCGATGAGCCGTTAGTCCAGGTGGTGGACGGCTCCCCTCCGGCCAACTTGTCCCGTCCGATGGTGGCAGCATTGGACGACGAGTTCAGGGGCCCCGATGATTGAGTGTTACAAGGGCAGTTGAATAATTTCGAGACGTGTAGGAATTTAGCGTTTGTCCTAAAACATTTGAAACCAGCTCAACGCCAAGAGCAGAATTTCCGAGTTTGTTCTCGGACGTGCCAAGTCACAAAGGGGTTTTGCACTTATTACCAAAAGGTTAACGGTGTAGCGAAACCTGACTCATTTCCTCTTCCCAGGATAGAGGATTGTGTGGACCAAGTAGGGCCTGCGAAATTCGTGACCAAAATAGACCTTAAGAGAAAGGTGTTGGTGTGGTTTGATGTTTGTAGAAAACAGTTTGATGGCGTGAAGACCCTCCCAACATCTGCCGAGGTCTTGATGGCGCCACATCTGGCCAGGCCATGTAAGATTGGGGTGGATACCCGCAATGTGGGGGCATGGGCGGTGTTTCTACAGGAGGATGACTCTGGCGCCCAGTTTGTTTCGTTTTGCAGAAATGGTTAAGTTGGGGGTTGAACTATTGACTGAACTCAGTTGACTGAGAAGGCACTTGCCTTGGGTTGGACACTTCAACACTTGAAGTGTATGGTGGTTGGAGTGGCTCACCCGTGGTTAGCTAGTGACCACAACCCTCTCTCAGTCCTACACATTAAGTCCTCTGAGAACGTAGTGGCAGATGCGTTCTCTAGAGTACTTACAGTATGTGTTGGGGTCAACGTGGGCAAGGTGTACGTCAAAGAAAAATCCTGAAGCTATGTATGTCTCCCCTTCCTGGCCGTTCGTCATGCTTCCCGTGTGCGGATGTTGTGATGAGGTCGGAGGTTACATTTAGTTGTTTAAACTTGCATATAACAATTGGGGGCATTTTAGATTAAAATACTAGTGTATAGTAGCAGGAGAACCTATTGGTTCTCAAGGGGGAGGGTGTTGTGGCCCGCTGGGCCTTGTTTTGTGTTTCCCTTTTGGTGTTTTCTGTTTCTTTGTTTCCTGCAGGAGTGGATCGGCTTAATTGCTTGAGCTGGTGTATGCTATGAAGCAATTAAGCAGGTCCTCGGGTATAAGAGTGGGGCTGCCCCTCCTCTCATGGCAGGCAGTATTGTGGCAGACCTGTGGCATCAGACCTGCCTGGAAACGCTGGCCGAGTGACGTGTGGCTTAAGAGAGGGCACGTTCGATACCTTGTTGGACCCGTTGTTGGATTCGTTGTTGGACCGTTGGATTACTTGTAGCTTGGACGGAAGGGACCTTGGGCCATTGAACATTTGATGTAGTCTTGGTGGCTCGTTCATTGGGATTGTCTGTTGGAATAAATACGTTTGGACATTTGACTCCTCCGTTTCCCCCCCTTATTTCTTGTTACACGCATCTCGAAGCCGTAACACTGCTCCACATTTTACATTTACATTTTCGCCTGTGTGAAGTGGCAGACAGACTGTCTGAAAGCGCCATGGCAACGCGTCGTGTGGACAGAAATTATGGAGGTTACTCACGCTGTGACAACAGCATACGTGCCTCTTTGATGTTTCCTCTTCCTCCGATCACGACTGATATGAACGAGAGAAATGTTGCAGGGTTAGGAACAAACAAACTTCTTCAGACTCAAAAAAGGAGCTTTTAAATACATCTTTATAGACAATCGGGACAGGGTCCGACGGGACATGTAGTGTGAGCATTCAGGCTGTGGCTTGACTGTCGCACTGTACCATGTGAGCACATATCGCAGACAAAAACTCGTACATCGCAGACGATTTATCGTACAGTTTGAGTTGGAATGAAACGTACGCACGATCATACAGTGTATGCCTGGCTTTACACACATGCATACAGACCTTCTTCCCCACCTATGTTTCCCCACATCATGCACTGAGCTAAAAGTTAACTTGACTTTCAACGGCCACTTGGAGCCACTGCCCTAACAGGAGAGGGATAGTCTCCAACACCCTGCACACAACAAACACATGTCTCCTCTGCTTGTATCGCCCCAAGGACTCTCAGCCTCCAGAGTATTGACAGATAACAAAAAGATCTTAAACTAAAGTATCCAGATCGCTGCGTAAAGTTGACAAAAGTGAAAGAAAAAAATAAAGACAAAGGCTGTTCATTTGGTTAGTTTGGTAATTGGTAAAAACGACACCTCTCTCACAGTGCTGCCAGGAGGGTGATCTTTGGTGACAACATGACAGGAGGGGCTCTCCTTTTGTATGGCTGCAATATTGTGCAGGACGACACACGCTGCCCAAATTTGGCAAGCCAGGTATGGGGCCACTTGGAGCCCATGTAGGCAGTTCAGGGGGAGGCAGGGGGAGGGTGGTATATAAGAAAACTGTTCTGGATACACTTCTAAACAACTATTTTAATGCTGTATTGAATCACAACATTTTGAAACATAAGACATACCTGGCTTGTTTAGGGCAGGGTACATAGTCATTCGGCTATTGTGTAGAATTAGAAATATTGACCAAACAATAGAGAGGAGTGCTGTTGCGTCACCTGGGCAGGTATACACCGATACACACTCAGGTGATGGCGTCTTTAGTTTCCCGCTCCAGACAGTAATTCTATGTAATACCTAATATCTTTCAAAGTAAAACCATGTTCCAACTAACAACATGATCGCCAAGTTGTGAGACTGAGTTGTGAAAATGAATGGGTGTCTCCCGCTCTGTTGCGTGGGGGGAGGGAGGGGTTCAGACCGGGTCTCCACCCCCATCCCTATCGGAGCGATCGTGGACATTTGTATCGCGATTTCTGTCTCAGTTTGAGAATCGTTACACCCTTAATTTCATGACCCTTGTTTTGGTCAGGGCCACATTGTAATTATGACTCCCTAAAGATCCTGATTATCGCTGACAGGCTTTTTGTAAAGCAAAATATATCCTGCTTGATTTGAAGGGTTTCGCATACTGATTTTTGTAGAAAACTTTATTTTGTCACCTATTGCCCTCAGCAAAGGTGAATGAGCTAACCACATCGGAGTCAAAACAGTGTACACCATCACAGATTCCAATACACCATGGACTGTAAGAATAAATGTCATGCAACACTACAGTGACCTTCAAGATTGACACTGCCGCAGACACCAGCGTGATATCGGAAGAAACCCACAACAAGCTCCAATGCCCATCTCAGTTAGCCAGCAATAACACAGACCTTTACAGAGGTAAGCTTGACTGTTTAGGACTGTTCACTACCATAACAAACTACAGAGGCCAGCAATACAAGTTCACCATCCAAGTCATAAAAAATCCTAGATGGTGCTTTCTTCACACTGCGAGGAGAGTGTCTGTCCCCCTGCCCCTCAAAGTCAAAGCAGAGCTAGAGAGGATGGTCAAGTGCAGCGTCATAAAGGAGGTCACAGAGCCAACATGTGTGCCCCAATCGTCCCAGTCCCTAAGAAGACAGGTGAATCTGTGTCGACTAAAAAAAGGCAGAAGGTCCTTTGTTTTTCGCTTCAAGGAAGCAAATACAGTTTCAATACAGTTTTCGACTGCATGACCTCCGGTATTGCTGCTTGCAACTTTTTTGAGAACCACATCAATGCTTATTTTCTGCAGGTGAGCAAAAATAATGCAATTGTGGGGCATAATCTGGTGATGAAGGTTGTGTCCCCCCACATTCTACAGAATCCCATGGCCTGCCTGATGGTGATTTCATCCAATTCAGGGGTGGATGTTTATATGACACTCCAGGAGGGCATCTCTGTTCTCAGGCACTGTCGACCACACGACTGTGGAAGTTCCAGTGTTTTGGGGGTGCATGTGGAAGCCTGCATGCCACTGTGCCGTGCTCCATATGCAGGTCTTCCCACTTCTGTCTGCTTAAATGGCCGAGGGTTGAATGAAAGAATGACGGGTCATGTGACAGAGGTTGAAGACCCAACAGGTGGTCCACAATGATGTATTTGGACCAGCACTTGCTTGCTAACATTTATAAATGGTAGGTTAACACCAAGGGCATATATGGCAAAGACAGATTGCACGCACACACACATAATGAGACACACCTGCAGGGTTGTCAGCTGACTCTGAAATTAGAAATAATAAATGCTAATTTGGTATGGATAAATATGCAGTATGGTAACTCGATTTAGACACGAGAACTGAATGATTAAGTTATGTAAAACTACAGGTTGCTAGTACTTGCTCGTCCCAGTCCACTCACAAATGCTAAATATGAATATTGGTCAAATGTTTTGATGACCTCTGATGTGTAAGGAAGAACATTGTTGTATTTGACTGAATCTCTTTCATTGGTCTCGTGCTGTTCTGCATGACAGATCCAGTGGAGTAATGTTCTCTATGTCTTTATGAATGGAGAGTGCCCATAGACCGTATAAAATATTGACATAGCATCTGTGGCGTCATCCATTGTTTTCAGTGAGGCTACCGAGTTACTTTTTATCTTTGTTTTAGAGCTAAGACCCGACCACCTACCGCATAAAGATGTTAGCTTTAGCATCTTGGCGGCGTCCGGGAAGAGAATGCTAACATATACGATTATTTAGGTACTTTCCCACACAAAGAAAATGGTTTACATACACTTATGTAATCAGTATTAAGCACACAATACCTTGATGTAACTGAGCTATGCAACACAATGTCACATAAGCTTAACAAACTAGAAGCCAGAGTTTTTACTATCCGCGTATATATGTACACAGAGTGATAAAGGAAATTCATAGGTGCAAGATACAAGATACAATTGAATAAACACTTGACTGCTTCAAACCAATAACTACTTTAAAACCGTTTCCGTGGAGAAACGAGGAGGAGAATGTTGTCGCATCAGTCCATGTCAGACAATGATGTGGGCTGCAGGAATTACCATCTTAACATCCATGTTAACATGCTAAGGAAAGAGTTGTAGTGTAATATAGTGTCATATCAATAGATTATACATTTAGTATAGTAGCAAAACATGACTGTGGGGGTGTGTTTAAAATCTCTCCCTTCCGCGTAAGTCTCACAACACACCGTGGTTATGCGAGAACCCTTACTGAGAGTGATCGAGTGGAATGTTGTAAAAAGGACCTGTAACTGAGTGTTTCTGGAGCGGAGAACGCCACCGAGTCCTTTGTTTTGTCTACTCAGGTTTTGTCTACTCGTCACTTCCAGATCGTGTTCTGTTGTGTATTTGCTTTTGAGACATATTTTTTAGCTGCCTTTTTTAATCTGTCTATGTTTTTATTAGGTTTTAAAAGGCACTGCCTGTTTTTTATTGTTGGCAAATAAATTGTTCTTTTAAATCACCTGTGTTTGTTCGCTCTTTTATCCACCACCGGTTTTAACTGCTCTCCACCCGATATAAATAAACCTAGCTTTTACAACCTTTTTTAGTTAAATGTAATTATTAGTTCCTAGGGCTCTTACAAACCTAGGTGGCGTTGTCGGCTATTTTAATCGGCCAAATCTTGGCCAGGGTCACATTTGGAAAGTTATCAAACTTTTTAAGAGTAAGTCCCTTGCTTATACTGTATGTATCGGAAGAAAATGACTGGCTACTCACTACGTTACGGTAACAAATGTGCAAAGTAATGCAGAGAGTGAGTAGAGCTTGCTTGTGGGAGCTACAATCTGGAGCCTTACCGGGGCCTGTCCAGGCAAAGAGATGGCATTCATGTTTGCAGGCCAATAATAGAATAGAATAGAATAGAATAGAACTTTATTCATCCCGAAGGACATTCTTGTGCCAGGTTACATAGCAATACAGTACAATAAAACAATATGGAAAACAAGAATGCTAAAAATAAACTAACCGATTTACAAATTTACAGTTAAAATATACAAATATGTGGGCAAGATAAGATATTTCGACGGCGAAAACAATTTGGCATAATTGAAGTGAAATTTTATTGGACATGATATTAAGAATATTGCACATGATGATGAGAGGAGATGAGTGTGTTATAGATAATTTGATAATAATAATAATAATAATATAGCACATGATAGAGTATTGCACATGATGTTGGACAGTAATATTAATATTGCACGTAATACTGAGGAAAGTAATACTGAGGAAAGTGCACAAGATGTTGAGAGGTAATATTGCACATTATATTGCTGTGTTCATTGTCTTGTAGGGAGGAGTTATAGGGAGGAGTTATAGAGTTTGATGGCCACAGGCAGAAAAGACCTCCTGTGGCGTTCTGTGGTGCACATCGGTAATCTCAGTCGACGGCTTGGTCCATGGTGGAAGCTTCCTTTCGAGCTTTCTTCTGTAGCTCTCCTTGCCCTCTTGCTCTCCAGTTCTCTCTGCACCTTCTTCATCTCACTCCTGAAGGCCGCTTTCTTCCTGTTCAGTGATGCCTTGATATCTTTAGTCACCCAGGGTTTGTTGTTGGGGAAGCAGTGCACAGTCTTAGTCGGGATCACACAGTCTGTGCTGAAATTTACATCGTCCGTTATGCAGCCTGTGAGTCCGTCTATGTCCTGCCCATGTCCATCACAGAGAACATCCCAGTCTGTGAGCTCAAAACAGCCCTGGAGAGTCTCCTCCGCATCCTGAGACCACCCCCGTACAGTTCTGGTGACCACTGGTTGCCTCTGGACCGCAGGTTTATAGAGGGGCCTCAGGTAGACCAGGTTGTGGTCTGATCTGCCCAGAGGGGGAGAGCTGTGGAGCTGTATGCCTCCTTAACGTTGGCATACAGCAGGTCCAGTGTTTTATTTTCCCTGTCGTGCAGCCATGTCTCCGTGAAGCACATAACAATAATGTGGGCTAATGACTTCTATGTCTCTCATCGAGGTGAGCCCGTCCTCTGTGACAGTGATTTTTGTCCATAAGCATTCAAAGTTGAATGTAGGGTGGAAATAGACGCTAGGTTTTCCTCTCAAAATAAGTAAATTGAAGCTTGAATTATCATGAATTACTTGAATTACTTTAGCTAGTGACTTCATGCTGTTAGAATTAGCCTCTGAGCTAATAGCTGAGATTGATGGGGTTTGCACATCTCTTTGACGCTTTAACTTCTTCAGCTGCTCTTCTGGACATTTTCCAAATGATAATGGGTCACCTACATACTGTTTTGTAAAAAAAAGTTTCCAAAACGTTTGCTAAAGTTGAAATAGCGTAATTGTTTGCAGGAGCTGTGGAGGATGCGTCTACTCATTAACCGCTCAACAGCGCCCCCATTTGTGCATTTTATGTGTGAGTGTAAGGTGGTGTGTGCTTGTGGGTGTGTTTCTGTGTCTGTATTGCTTTAAAGCTCAGTTTTCTCATGTGTGACACACCAGAGGGGCTCAGGAATTAGCTTCTAAAAATGAGGGAATATGGAAGTCAGTGTGCCTTCCCACAATACTCCGCCTACTGGGACATAAGGAGCTTAAGGCCCTAGCCTCAGATCCAATTGAAAATAACAGCCAGTCTCTGTCATTGGGACTATCACTCATGTTGGGATCCAAGGGTCTAAGATGGCAGCCCATCATTTTATGACTGCAGTGGTGTCACTTGTTAGACTTTGAAGTAATTTATTAATGAACTTCTTTGACTATACTGTATATATAGTTAAAGACAATGTTATGCATGAGCTGTGATGAAGTAATGCTGACTGCTCAGATGCGCCCATGCATGCACGTTTATGCACAGCAGCACTACACAGGCTTTAGACCACACTTTATGATGCACGCAAGATGGGTCACAGGCCAGTGATTCAAGATTCAAGAAGTTTAATTTCACTGCACATACAGGATGTGCAGTGAAATTAAAAAGTGGAATGTGCAATAGCACAATGCAGATATCACAAATATCACAAATTGAAGGACAAATTGAATTGAATCAGAATATCCACACTATTTAAAGTCTTTACGGCAAAAACAGCAGCTTTTTTTGGAATGAGAAATATGACCAAATAAGCAAATAAACAGCAAGGCATATAAACAAGTAGTGTGTGAGTGTGTGCATGGGAGGGGCAGTGGGAGGGCCCTAGTGAGATCAGACTTCATGTAATGTTGTTGTGTCCTCCTCAATCAGCTCCTTAGTTTTGAAGACATTCAGCATGAGGCTGTTGTCTTGGCACCAGAGTGACAGGTTAGCAACTTCCTCTAGGTAGGCCTTCTCATCGTTACCGGGGATCAGGCCCACCACCACCACTGTGTCATCCACAAACTTGATGATGATGTTGGAGCTGGACCTGGCCACACAGTCATGTGTGTCCAGGGAGTAGAGTAGGGGGCTGAGGACGCAACCCTGGGGGGATCCTGTGTTCAGGGTGAGGGGTCTGGATGTGTGTTTGCCCACCCTGACGACCTGGGGCCTGGCGGTTAGGAAGTCCAGGATCCGGGCACACAATGGGGTGTTCAGACCCAGCTTGTCAGCCAGTCTGCTCGGAACTATGGTGTTGAAAGCAGAGCTAAAGTCAATAAACAACATTCTCACATAGCCTCCCAAGATGAGAGAGGGAGCTGTGTATTACCTGGGAGACAACATCGTCTGTGGATCTGTTTGGCCGGTAGGGGAAATGCAGCGGGTCCATGGAGGGAGGTAAGAATGTGAAGATGTAGTCCTTGATCAGTCTCTCAAAACATTTCATGACCACCGAGGTGAGGGCCACCGTTCGGTAGTCATTCATGTCAGGCATGCTGGCGAGGCAGTCTAGGGCACAGGGTCAATAGTGAACCACCTGAAGCAGGCTGGGACCACGGACTCCATTGCCAGGAAGAGGTTGAATATTGTGGTGAACACTGGGAGCTAGCTGGAACCGCCTCCGTTTCCCTCTGTTTCCTTCTTCCGTTTCCCTGGAGACATATCACCACTGTTGTTGTTTTGGCTCGAACGAACGATCTCTGATGGCCACTTGGAATCGATGTAAAAAGTACACCAAAATACAAATACTAAAACAACGCACAATCTACGCGGAGCTACCACAACGGTGATGAGACATGGCCGCGCCATCTTAAAAGGGGTGATCAACATCAGACTGCACTGTGCGTCGGCCGCATGTCCTGGGAAGCGGATGAATTCATGGCCAATATTTGATGTGACACGTCATTTTTTACACAGTCGCTGGCCATTAATCACAGACACAAACAATGCACACAATATGATATGATATTAATATATATATATTATATGTAAGATATGTGAAAGGGCTTGCCATGTTTTGTGGTGTTTCTTCATCCCACCAGACATCTTTATTTTCTCATGCATACAGTATATGACTCTAGGCACGTCTCAAGTTCATACACACTTAGCAGCAGATACTGGAGATGGCTGAAATGGGCGCTGTGGCGCTGTGGGATTCACAGTCTCTGCATGTCTCAGTTCCCCAGAGACGCACCGCGGGTGTAACCGGCCACCCCCACATCTGTCCCCCATATCCTGCTCCGTGTTCTGCATTTGAATATATATATATATATGTGAGTGTGTGTGTATGTGTGAATGCCTGGGAATGCTTATTAATGTGCATTTGTGTGCCCTGGCCCACAAATGTGTATTTGTACTACGTACGTTTGCATTTACCTGCGTAAATGGTAAATGGGCTGCATTCATATCCCACTTTTCTCGTGCCTCACGTTCACCCATGCACACACCGACAGCAGTGTCAGCCATGCAAAGGAACAGCCAGCTGGTCGGGAGCAGTTAGGCTTAGGTGTCTTGCTCAGGGACACCTCGACACTTCAGTAGAAGGTGCCAGGGTTTGAACCAGTAACTTTCTGGGTTGTTAGTTGTGGAGTGTGCGTGGTTGGCGGCTGGTTTGAGTAGCCTCACCTGGCCTGAGTCTTGGGGTGGGTGTGCCAGGCTGCACACCATTTGGTGCATTGGCTCATCAATGGCCACATTTTAAACCAGGCCTCACCACACACATGAGAGAGAGAGAGAGAGAGAGAGAGAGAGAGAGAGAGAGAGAGAGAGAGAGAGAGAGAGAGAGAGAGAGAGAGAGAGAGAGAGAGCTAGCTAGACGTGAGGATAGTTTTGTGTAACTACATTTGATTTAAAAATGTGTACCTTTTATGGTGCCAAATGTAAAAGTAATCAATGATGTCGCCAGATCATGGCAGCCCAAATGTGGAGTAGTCACATCAAGGCCAAGTCATCTGCCTCAGTGGGAAAGTGGTCGATTTAAAGGACCGTGTGTAACTGGGACGTTTTTAACTATATTGACTGGCCTGCGACTCACGGATAAGAGTTATTTCCGCAATCCTGTTAAAAGTTATTTATTTTAAAGACTTAAATGCAATAATAGGAATGAAGAACACATACCTCTGTCTGTCTCTCTCTCTCGCTCTCACTCTCTCGCTCTCTCTCTTTCTCAGCGCTCTCTATTATTCTCTCTATTTGTGTCTCCTAATCCTCTGTCGAGTGTGAGGTGTTTTATTTTGTGCCGTCAGCACTCCGGGTACGGGTGTATGAGCGCCTGGCTCATACCCATTCATAGCATTGTGTTCTACAATTACCCTGACAAATGCCTGAGTGATTTTCTTGCTGGTGTTTCATTATAAAAAAAAAGATGAAAAAAAGGAAGTCCTCACATGGGAAGAAAAAGGAATGGCTGGAGACATTAAAACAGTGTTTCTACCACAGGCTCCTCATAAATATTGTAATTGTTCAGCGATGAAAAGAGACAAGCCCCCGTCAAGGAGGCAGGCGGTTTCCTAGTTAATACACGGAGCTTTAAGTTGTCCGCAGGCTGAGCCGGGGAGATAATAACAGAATATCTAAACAGCATTGCAGCCATTATACTACACTATACCACGCAGGAGACAATATACAATACCCTGTGTTTAATAAGAAAATAATAATAATACATGGGGATACAATTGGTTTTTTTTGGGAACAGAATACTAAGGGTCATCTTTAATTTGTTAGCTCTTG
>PIJE02001050.1:81630-89130 GCA_002895965.2 Coryphaenoides rupestris | reverse complement strand
TTCAAATGAACCAGCTGCAAAAGGGATTGGGCGAGGTTCTTGGTTGTATTGAAACATTCTAACATAATGTTAATGTGCAGAAAGAAAGAACAATGCTTGATTGATTGAAAAGTTCGATTTTCACGTTTGAAATGTGTAGATGAGAACTAGATTTTTTGTATGTGATGTTAACCACCCGTTCACTTAAACTAATTCGGGTTTATTTGTCTGTTTTTTTATTTCGACGTTGCCAGCACCACAAGGCCAAAGGCTGCACAAAGGAGGCTGGGAAATAATAACAAAGGTGAGTTCTCTTCTCTGGCAATTGGCTGAGAATGCAAGGTTTTCTAGCGTTCCCTCCCCACACTAGTTATCTGTTCAACACATTGTGTGCACGTCTGCAAGTCTCAGTCGCAAAATTCATCATTGCTGTGAGGGCTCTGGGGTTTAGAGTCAGTAAAATTGGACTTATGACTTTTCATTCACAATCAATCAATCGTCTTATATACACACAATTAATTGAGCGTTATTAATTAATCCATGCGTGACCTGGTCAGAAAAGCAGCAAGAAATTGAATCATTAATCGAAGTTTACAGACAAGGGCAATATACAAAAAAATGAAAACTCAAACGAGAGAGAGAGAGAGAGAATAACTTTTATTTGATGATTCCCTGGTCTGTGGGTGCGGGTCCATCCCCACCAACAAAACAGTCTGACGTAAAGAGAGAGTTTCCACTGCATACTACAGGGGAGTCTATCTCTCTCCCAAGCCAGCATCACCATGCAAGGTGCAGACCTGGCCTCAATCACGCAGCAAAGTCAATTTATTCTTCAATGGACCTGAGTATAGGCTGCTGCCTTTGTGGCATGTGACAATATCGGAGCGTATAATACTATTTACTGCACCGGAAATGGAAATGCTTTTTCAGTTACAAGTATCTGGGGGTTGGGGGGGGGAGTGGAGGGGGTGGGGGGCATGGGTGAGAGGATTGCCATAGCAGCAACCACCTGTATCACATTAACAGCAGCCATATTTAGAATATGATGCAAATCTTATGCCAAATTAAGCATACTCTTTCAGGTTCTGAGTCCACCACCTGGGGCTGTGTGTGTGTGTGTGTGTGTGTGTGTGTGTGTTCGTTGGTTTGTGTTATAGTTTATGTGTGTCTCTGTTTTGTTTGTTGTTGTCTGTCCTTTTCCCAGGTGAATTTCTTTCTTCATATTTTACCATTTGCATGCATCTCCGTGCTGTTGTTCTGTGTGTGTGGGTGTATGTATGTATGTATCTATGTGTGTGTGTATGTGTGTGTGTGTATGTGTGTGTGTATAAATATACAGCATATGATTGACATCATGAGTATTATTTTCTGGTGGGAAGTACTTTGCCGGGATTCCACCTCACATCATTTGTGATGTGAGGTGATTCTGTCACGGTTTCGACCGTGTCTCCGGGCTCCCGGGGTTGGTGGGCGTGACTCCGGGCTCCGGTGCCGCCCCTGCATGATTAGCGGCACCTGCGCTGCGCTCTCGGCTGCCGTCAATCGACAATCAGTGACTGTATGAGAACCCCGGCTTTCCACCCACTGGTTGTCGGATCATTGTTGCAAAATACCAGTTGTTTATACTTGTTGTTAATACCCGTATGGACTTCACCCATCGCCAGCCAGCCGATCTCCCTGCCTACCTGTCTGCCCGTCTCTCGCTCGCCACCCGTCTCGCTAGCTTCACTCCTGGTTCTCCTCTGTATGTTTCGTCAATAAATAACCACTAAGTAGTGCATAACTCTGAGTCTGGGTCTTGCGCTAGGGTCCTCCTGCACACCACGTGACAGATTCACATCTGATTCACATCTGACTTAATTGCATTGCACATACACAGCCAGAAGTGCTATGGCTGGTCCAATACAGCAGCATTAACACACACAAAGAGAAAAAGAGTTGAATTGATGACGGCCTTTTCATTTATTTTCATTGTGCGTGACGGAACCCTGACGAGTGAAATATGCGCTGGTCTCCGAGCCAAGGCTGCGTGTTGTGCAACACGTTTCTCTGGAGGTGGGCTGTCAGGACGGTGCCACACACACACATGCACACACACACACACACACACACACACACCACACACCATGACAACAGCCGTCCATATTCATCTTCATTCCCCCCCCTCCAACTCTCGATGTCTACTTCAACTTGAGGTTCTTACATTCCCTCCCTCCCCAGATGTCGTGCTCCAGATCACTCCACCCTGATCTCTACATCCCTGCTGTTGATTGCATTTATAGTTTGGTCGTTTTCAGCAGCGACATCAAAATATAGTCGGGTTGTAAAACAGGAACATTTCCGCGATAGGACATCCCCGGCCCGGTCCAAGAATGTCACTTCAACATACTGTATATGTGAATAAACAAGATATGGTATCATTTGTAGATTGTTCTCTAAAATGATCAATACATCTCTCTCTTTCTCTTTTTTTCTGTCTCTCTCTCTCTCTCTTGTAGGTCACATTTGCACCACCAATAAGTCGATGAGCTTATGATTCGGTTTAATACGAGGACTAGATCGTTATTTTGTCTAGACTGGGTTTACGTGTGTTTGTGTTCGCTACGATCTGTCATCCACAATGATACCTGCACCACCCGTACCCCTGGTTAAGCGCAGGGGTACGAGTAGAATACTCATCTAATTTATATTGTTGTGGGAGGTATGGAAAGCTGTTAGAATAGAGAGGAGTAGAGATCTTTTAAAATAAACCTTTCTCTCTCTCTCCTAATATAACCTTCACTCCAGAGCATCCGTTTGTTTTCTCTGTCATTCTTTTTTTTGGAACTAGGTCATCCCGTCCTCACGTCACTCAAAAAAAATGCCATGGCGTCGCCTTCTTCATCTGCTGTTCTGTGTGAGGGTGACGCCTGCTCATTAGTGTTTCACACGGCCCGCCGCCGCCTGCTGCTGCTGCTGCATCACTGTTGGGTTCGCCGTGTGGATCCGCGTGAGACTGACTGGCTGGCGGTTAGTGACTGAGGTTTGGCTGGGAGACGGAGGGCTCTGGCCGCATACTAATCACTCACCACACCGCCGCCGCCGCCGCCGCCACCGCCGCGCTGCTGCTGCTGCTGCTGCCTGCTGCTCGCATTCTCACTCTCCATCAGTCTGGATCTAGTTATCCCTCTCAATCTCTCATCTAGCCATACGTGTACGTCTATCTATCTAGCTCTGTCACTCACGCTATCTGTCTCCCCCCCCCCCCCCTGACTCTCTCTCTCTCCCCCCTCTTTCCCCTGCCTTCCCCTCCCTCTCTCCTCCCCCCCCCCCATTTCTCTCTCTCCTCTCTCTCTCCTCTCCTCTCTCTCTCCTCCCGTCTCTCTTCTCTCTCTCAGTTATGCGCATGGGAGCATGGTGGTGTGGTGAGTTTGAGTCACAGTGAGTAGAATGGAGGGTTTGGTTTGGTTCCCCGGTCCTACCTGGCCCCCAGGTGGGTGGAGAGGGACGAGCTCTTCAGCAGTCGGAGAACAAACATGATGTCATGAACAATTCATCAGACGGACTTCGGCAAAGGATAACAGCGGTGCGGGGGATATTGTAAGGAAGCAAGTTGTTTCGTAGATAGTTAGGCCTACTCACGTTCGATTTGGAGGTTTTCTTTAGGTTTTTGTGTCAGGTACAGTATCACCGTGGGCTGTACCAACCATGTGTTCCAAAAGAACTACTACAGAGCATTATCACGTGAAACTCATGCACAAAACCCTGCATACACAACACACACACACACACACACACATTCGGTAAATGGTAAAATGGATCTAGTAATTTATTAAAGCGCTTTTAGCCAAAGCACTTTACAGTTGCCTCACATTCACCCATTCATACACCGACGGCGGTGTCAACCATGCAAGGTAACAACCAACACGTCAGGAGCAGTTAGGCTTAGGTGGTGTCTTGCTCAGGGACACCTCAGGAGGCAAGAGCAGTTGTCTGGCAACAGGAAGGTTGCTGGTTCGATCCCCGGGCTCCGCCTAGCTAAGTGTTGAGGTGTCCCTGACGTCTAACCCTAACTGCTCCTGACGTGTTGGTTGTTTAATTGCATGGTTGGCACCGCCATCGGTGTATGAATGTGAGGCAATACTTTAAAGCGCTTTGGATAAAAGCGCTATATAAATGCAATCCATTTACCATTTACACCTCAACACTTAGCTAGGCGGAGCCCAGGGATCGAACAAGACAATCGCTCTTACACACACACACACACACCATATAGAGCAACAACTCTGTATGGAAAGTTTGCCAATGCATTCAAAATAATGTAAATAGGATGCATGAGGTATGTATGGGATACATCTCTGAGGTAACAATTGTTCATGTTCCTTGACTTGCCAGGGAAAATAAACACATAAGCCTCCATGGTTTACTTTAGGGTTCATTGGGTTTATGGGGGGTGGGGGCAGGGGGGTCGTTGTGTCTGCTCTTAAGTTGAGTCAGTGGAACTTTTATGTACTGTGTGTTCTAGGCCAGTGTTTCCCAAACAATGCATAACAATGCAATGATATTTACTCTATAAACAGTGCACATAGACACCGTCTGAGCCGAGTGGAAGGATATCTCAAAAAAACTTTCAGCACTCACTGACACAACATTTTAAATTCATGGCTTGTTGTGTTTTTTTTATCAGTAATTTATTAATGTAGATTTTCTGGCAATTCATGGTGGGTCCCGGGGAGACACCGAATTTCTCTTGGATCTCGAGCTGAAGAAGTTTGGGAACCTTCCGTTCTATATAGCTGGATGTACTTTGTGTTTCTAATGAGGTGTTTGTGTACGGACTGATGTGATGTGAAGAAAAAAAAGCTGACATTGATGAACTATTTTTCTGGGACGCCGTAATTGGTTGTTTGGCTGACTGGAAAGCATCAACTCTGAGGAGCCGGGTCTCCAGAACCAAGGGCTAGTGGCAGCTCCGGGCTGGAGGACTTACTAGCTTGTTAGTGGAGGGTTGGAGGCTTTTCCCCTCTTCTGGCCCAAAGGTGGTGCAATGATGGTGCAAGATGATGGACAGTTGTCTCAAGCGGACTCAGGCCTTTGGAATGCAACTGATCACTCTCTCTTTCTCTCTCTCTCTCTCCTCTCTCTCTCTCTCTATCTCATATCTCACTGTCTCTCTATCTACCTCCCCATCTCTCTCTCTCCATCTACTCCTGCCTGTCTATCTTCATCTTCTCTGGGTATCTTCACCATCATCTTGTCAGTTTATCCTTGTATCGTATGGACCGAGCCTCGTCATCACCGGGCCCTTGGACATTCCTGTAGTTCTGCTAGTGGTGTCCACTGATGAAGAACATTCCCAAATAAGCCTGTGTTATTAGGGCTTCAGTTTCACTCTCTGTCTCTCTCTCTCTCTCTCTTTCCCTCCCTCTCTGTCTTTCACTGTCTCTCTCTCTTTCTCTCTCTCTCCCTCTCCTCCCCCACCCTTCTTGCTCTCTCCACATCCCCAGGATTGTTCCTTTTGTAAGACACCAACTGGGTGCCAAATGAGTCTCCATGAAATGGGACAGAGGGAGGGAGAGTATGTGAGAGAGAGAGAGAGAGAGGAGACAGATAAAGAGAGGAAGAGATAAAGGAAGGTCAAGTCAAAGTGCAGTAGAAAGCGACAGAAGCAATTTGAAGTAGATGGAGAGAGACAGCGGAGGAGAAGAAAAACATGGGAGAGATTAAGAGAGTGTTGAGATGAGAGGAGAAAGATGGGTCAGATGGGAGATGGGAGGAGGGGAACGCAGCGCAGCCGGCCCCCTATAGAGAAGCAATGAGGGATGGTCTCCCCCCCCTCTGTGGGTGAGACTCTGGCGGTTGTCTGTCACAATACCACAGCTCTCCCGCTCTCTCTCTCTCTCGCTCTCCAGAAGCAGAGAAACTGCCTCTGTCTGGCGTGAAAGTTTTAGCTGCCACCCATTTCTCACTTCTGAAGAAACAGAATTCACTCCATCGTTCCAATTAAATGTGTTGTTACCGTGAAACTTCAATGGAAAGCAATGGAGTCCCAGTTAGCTAGTGGCCGGGTGTAGCAACATGTTTGGACCAATAAAACTGGCCTCATTTAAAAAGCCATTTTGTATTGCTGCCACACTTTATTAAACCTAAAAATGTTTACATTTGTAATTCAAATGTAATACATTTGAAGTATTGGCAGCAAAAATAATAATAATAATAATAATAATAATAATAATAAACAATTGTCAATTGTTGTAAACTTCCTTACTGACTCAACACGGGGCACAATTTGTCATAACATGACTTGATTCAACATGTCATACGTTCTCGACTGCAATAATACTCAAACTATTTACTAATGTATCCCCGTCTCAGATGTGTTTCCAGCCAAGTTCCCCTTTCAAACAGCACAAAACATTGTTGGGGAGGAAAAACCTTCATATACATAATGTCTGTGAGAGTACATTATGTGTTATTTGGTGTAAACATGAAAATTAAATGGCCGGTTGAAATACTAAGCTTAGGTTATGGGTGCCTTTGAATCTTGCCATTCATTGGAAATATTTACCAAACACGTATTTTATTATTCAGATGTATCCTACATTTTATTAAGGGTTAGGGTTAGGGTAGGTTAGGGTTAGGATATTCAGATTCAGCTCATTATATTAAGGTGGACTTATTTTACAATTGTTCATAACTAATATTAACACTAAGAACTAAAAGGACACATTGTAAACATGTTCCAAGTATCCCCTGCAATGGTTCAGTGTTCCCCTAGGGGTGTGCATGCCCCCATTTGAGAGACACTGTGTTCGGCTATCATGTAGAAGCACAGTCCTGATTCTACAGTTGAGAGGTAAAGGAGAACGCATTTGTGTGCTCTGCTGTGTGGGACTGCGGCCACCGTCGCTGTATAAAAGCCACATTGACTGGTCGCCGGTCTGTAAAGTCGTAGTTTCCCTCTGCACGTTTATCTCTGTAGTTACGGTAAACACCTCGAAGATGACAACTCGTTTTTTTCTGCGATATTATTCGATATCCTAATTTTTCCATTTTTGGGGTTTGCCAAGAAGTGAACCAACTTTGTCTGTTTGTATGTCATTGTCTTCTCTCGTACAAGGTGATATGTCTCAATTAATTATTTAGCTTTACTAATGTTGCCGTTTACTTAGTGTTACCTAACTACATACAAGACATTGACCTTCACATCCTTATCAGGGCTCCACACATTACGTATCCACATACACACACACACACACACACACACACACACATACAACCTCTCTTACCGAAAGATACCAACCTTATGCACTTTCGCATACACAAATGTACATACACAAGCACACACAAACATACACACAAACATACAGCAGGGAGAGAGAGAGACTCACTCTGATCACTCTGCAGAGAGAGAGGGAGAGAGAGACACTCACTTTGCACTCAGAAGAGAGAGAGAGAGAGAGAGCAGAGAGAGAGAGACTCACACTGATCATTCTTGACAGAGAGAGAGGGAGAGAGCAGGAGACTGACAGAGAGAGAGAG
>PIJE02001050.1:27439-80753 GCA_002895965.2 Coryphaenoides rupestris | reverse complement strand
CGAGTCACTCTGTGTTTCTTACTCCCTATGTGCATGCGTGTGTATGTGTGTATAGTGGCCATGTGTGAGTGTGTGTATGTGTGTGTCTGTGTGTGTGTGTGTGTGTGTGTGTGTGTGTGCGTTGTGTGTGTGTGTGTGTGTGTGTGTGTGTGTGTGTATGTGTGTTTTGTGTCTCTCTCTCTCTCTCTCTCTCTCTCTCTCTCTCTCTCTCTCTCTCTCCTCTCTCTCTCTCTCTCTCTCTCTCTCTCTCTCTCTGCAGAGTGATCAGAGTGAGTGTCTCTCTCCCTCAGAGTGATCAGCTTGCAGGCCAGTCTTAAAGAGCAGGCCATATATCTCCGTCCCTATCCTGGAGACGTGCCACAGGTGCAGACCAGCTCCATAACTCTCCCTCACAAACCCACATGGCCGGGCGTGCTGCTGAAAGGTTATGAGCATGCAGCAGTGTGTGTGCGAGCGTGTGTGTGTGTGGTGTGTGTGTGTGCGTGCGTGCATGCGTTGTTGTGTGTGTGTGCAGGATTGTGTATGCAGGGTTGTGTGTGTGTGTGTGAGCTTTACGTGATATCTGTGTGATCACGGACAAGCATTTAAAGAAGACTGGGCTCACTTTGACTGCGGTCTCCTCTTAACCTCTTTGAATCCTGTTGGCCAGATGGATAGCTACCTTACCTATGCATGTATATCAGTGACACTGGGAGGTTATGTGGATGTGGACATGGCGTTTCAACATCCACCACAGCACACTGCAGAGCCCCAGTGAGTCGGAGCCCCAGAGCTTGTTGTACTCAAACACCAGCATAGCATATCTCCTGCTCAATCTGCCTGCCTGGCTGGCTGGCTGGATGTCATATTTATAGATATAAGCTGAGATTTCATGTTAAGTGTGATTACATATATATAGTGTATATTAATTTTGCTATATTTCTGTAGATATATACGCTGGGGTCTTATGTTAAGTGTGATGACGTATGTACAATGTATATTCCATGAGCTGTTATTTGTATATATAATCGGAGCCATTAATGATTTCTGTCGTCTTGGGAACCGTCCTCGGCGGGCGCTATGTTGAGACGCCGATAAGCTGCATCTATTTGTCATCCCTGTGTTTGTTTTAGTCTCCGGAATTTGAGGCCAGGGAAGGCTGCATCCCACTCGCCCGGTTCCCCGCGTTCCTCTCCCTGTCCGTCTATCTTTCCCAATCTCTTTTAGCGGCCCCCACTAAATCAAACACAATAGACCTGCCAATGTTCCTCCCTTCCTCCGTTTCCTCCCGGCCACCTCGCCGCCTCGCAGGGTTCTGTATCGCAGGGTGTTGGAGCTCTGTACTGGGTTCTGTGTCGTGGTTCTATATTTCAGGGTTCTGTACTGTAGTGCTACATTACAGGGTTCTGTGTCATAGTTCTATATTACAGAGCTCTGTATTGCAGTTCTATATTGCAGGTTTCTGTATTGCAGTTCTATATTGCAGGGTTCTGTTTTGGGGTTCTGTATAGGAGGTCTATATCGGAGTAATGTATTGTATTGTAGTTCTATATTACAAGGTCATGTATTGTAGTTCTATTATTGCAGGGTTCTGTACTATATTTCAGGGTTCTTTATTGTAGTTCTACATTGAAGGCTTCTGTATTGTAGTTCTATCTTGCAGTGTTCTGTATTGTAGTTCTATCTTGCAGGGTTCTGTATTGGAGTTCTATCTTGCAGGGTTCTGTATTGGAGTTCTATCTTGCAGTGTTCTGTATTGGAGTTCTATCTTGCAGGGTTCTGTATTGTAGTTCTATCTTGCAGTGTTCTGTATTGGAGTTCTATCTTGCAGTGTTCTGTATTGTAGTTCTATCTTGCAGTGTTCTGTATTGGAGTTCTATCTTGCAGGGTTCTGTATTGGAATTCTATCTCGCAGGGTTCTGTATTGGAGTTCTCTACTGGGGTTCTGTGTTGATTCTAATCGGCTGTATCTTGGCTGTGTCTCGCTTCTTAATTGGCTGCTTCTGTCTGCAGGCTCTCCTTCTGTGCAGTGTGTCATCACACACTGAGTCCCTAATACATTTACACCCCCACCGCTGGGTGCCAAGTAGCGTGCTTCTACTGTTCCCGTTTTTATTCCCTCTGTGCATGTGTGTATGAGGTGTGTGTGTGTGTGTGTGTGTGTGTGTGGTGTGTGTGTGTGTGTGTCCGTGTATGTGCATCTGTGTGTTTGCGGTGGGGAATCCGATTATATACGCGGTGTCGTTTTTTCGGTGCTTTGCCTGCACACAGCTGTCTCACTGCCAGTGTGCCCTGAAGATATTCATGACCAGATCCATCTCCATGAATCTGCATGCGGCGTTGCCTGTGTGGCAGCTGGTGACAGCGTACAGTGCTTGCTAAATCACCATCGCTCCTGTAATCTCCAGACGCAACCCAGTGACTCACACACATCTACCTGCTAATAATCCAGCTCTGCTTCCCCCAACTCACTTCCCCCTGCAACGGTGGATACATACTCCCTCTGTCTGCTCCGTTCAACCCGTGAGCTGTTAGTTTTATTTATGGGCTTTGAGGGGGGGAGGGGGGATGTGGTATGTTTTATTTCTTCTTCCTTCTTTTTTTTCCCCAGGAAAACATTTTTCAGTCCGGCCAGCAAATTGTATTTGTTTCGAAGCCATCTGAGATGGCCAAGATAGTTTTTGGAGGAAAAAAATGGGAAGAACAGAAAATAAATCTTTCCACAGATTTTGTCTGGGCTTAGGAGGGGATGATGAAAACACTTGTTCTGACAGTAATCCTGATAGCCGTGTAGTCCCTTATGTCCATCCTGCGTGAGCGCCACTGGCTGGGGGCTGGGTGGTCCTGGACCAGGCCCACCCAGCCCCCAGCCTGTTGGACATGATTGATGAATGTGAGGTGAACTCAGACAAGGCTTCCTATCTGATAAAAAAAAGGCGGGTGATGAAACCAAGTGATACAGGGCTGTTTGAACTCAACTCACACGGTCACATCCCATGATGCAATGCAGCAGCTGCTGCACCTCGCTGGCAGGCTGATTGACACGGCGTCTCTTATCAGCGGGTCTCACCGCTGGAGAGGTGAGCTGCTGGAGGCCTGCAGAGTCCACAGTGACTATCCTGTCCTGAATTTCCAAAGCAAACATACACACACGTGCACACACGTGCACACACACACACACGCACACACACACACACACATACACATACACATACACATACACATACACACACATACACTTGATAGGCTTATTTTTGCAAACTCTGGAATGCGAGCTATGAAATGAGTTTTGTGGGGACTATAAGAAAAATTATTGGTAATATGTTCTGATAGTGCTTTCACGACTGAACTGTTGAAATCCAATTTAGTTGAGGTGCTACTACACTAATCTGTTCATGCTTTTGCACCTAAATCACTTTGAAGAATTGAAAAGAATCAGCTGTTTATTGAGCACTATCTTCCTAACAAGGATTACAAGTTTTTGAATATAAGTCACCCGTGATCGCAAAACCTTTTTTTCTCAGACAGGGCGGCATGGTCTACAGTGTGTGACAATGCATGACATCATCAAAGGAAAACAAATCCACCAATGTCTCTCCGATTCATTTTATTTTTCTTCTGTTTTTCTGTCACAATACAAACCCCTTTAGGTTCTTCTATTCATGCCGTTGCATTGCACACACAGTATATCACAGAGCTGCATGCAGAAGAATGCACCTCATTGTCACAACAAGACAAGACACTACAGTCCAACCACCACCACACAGTCAATGATAAATGGATTGCATTTATAAAGCGATTTTCATTTGCCTGACATTCACCCACACTGACGGCGGTGCCAACCATGCAAGGTAACAACCAACACGTCAGGAGCATTTAGTGGTTAGGTGTCTTGCTCAGGGACACCTCGACACTTAGCTAGGTGGAGGCCGTGGATTGAACCTGCAACCTTCTTGTTGCCAGACTCATCTAGCACACAGTACCTGGGTTACACTCACTGTGGCCCACACTGTGGTGTCTGCCAGTGGCATAACGAGACAGGGGTGGCTTAACTTGAAACAGCTGGTGGAACTGAGTGCTTCTGTCCATCCAGCGAGACGGTTTCCGTGGGAGCGGACCTCCGAGCAGAGAGGGCTGCGGAGGATCAAGGGAGCCCTGCGGTGGTTAAGAACGCACACGGCAACATGCTCCTCTCCCCGGATGATGTAATGCCATCGTTATGTCGTTGTCGGACGCAGGCCCAGAGTTCTAATGAGGCACTCGAGCACCGTGTGTGTGTGTGTGTGCGTGTGTGTGTGTGTGTGTGTGTGTGAGAGTGTGTGTGGATAATACAGCTCTAAATGGAAGACTTTGAACTCAAGTGCACTGGGCTGTGTGAAGTATAAGGAAATGTTAAGCATGGGTGACCACATCGCGATCACATTGCATGTGTGTGTGTGTGTCTGAGGCAGGTTATCTGAAGACATATAAAGGACTACACCGTGTACCAGCATCCAATTAGAGTGTTGATTTCGCTTTTTTCCGGCTCGCTGGTTGGCTGGGAGACCTACTCAGTCATGTCTGACCAAACGTGAACTTTGAATGCAAAGTTACACTTCTCATTTGTTTCAATTAGGGCAGGCGCCAGCATATGCAGGAGGATTGTGGCAAGAAAGCATCTATGTCAGGCCTGGCCAACCCGCGGCTCCCGAGCCGCATGCGGCTCTTTGTCTGGTTTCATGGCTCTTACGTTCATATCGAATTTTGTGTTTTTTTATGGCTGTCAAAGTTAACGCGTCATCACAGATGTTGCGCCAAGGATGCGCAATGACGCTACCGTGAGGCGCGCGACGGGCTCCGAGTCAGCGTCTCTGGGGGGAGGGGGGGGTCCGTTAATTTGCGGTTCTGATGGGGGGAGGGGGGTGCTCCGTTAATTCGGAGCACCCCTCGAATTAACTAGATAAGACTAAGAACTAAGAAATATTGTTGATGTGTGTGAGAGGAAGAGATGGGGAGATGTTCATGTGTGTATGATGTGGCTCTTTGCAGTAACACAGTAAAAAAATTGCCTCTTCGTCTCTGACTGGTTGGCCACCCCTGATCTATAGCCACACTACACCCACCGGAAGTGTCCTACGAACAAGCAATGAACACAGAGACAAAGTTTGTCAGACATACACTGTATATGCCGACATGATCTCTCATTCATGTAATAAAGTATTCATGGTTTCATGGACTTTTGACAAATAGTTGTTCGGCCGTGTTTATGAATGTAGTATTACTGAAGCACTCATACACATTTCAGTGTCTCATTCAATCAATAAAGTACGAATGCTTGTATACATGCAGCACAGGCTAGTTTGCAAATAGTTTCATGGGGATTTTTTTGCAGTATTGCTGTTACTAAACCGTTTCCATTTCAGAGTTTAATAATGTAGTATTAGTGAAAACAAACCACCGCAGGCTCACAAAGATTACGGTCTGGCATGGATACCATGAGGACGTGGATTACAATGTCTGGCAGCTACAGAAATGATGCACGCCAGTCGATGATACAATACAAATCTAGCAGCTGGAACGAAAACAGCTATGTTGGACTTTCTTTATTATGATACGTGCGGATCAAAAACATACTTTATTGATCCGAAGAAAATTCTTGATTCTTGAAATAAGTTGTGCATTGATGCAGAGTGTGGAGTGTGTGTGGTTGGTGGCTGGTTTAAACAGCCTCACCAGGCCCAAGCCAGGCTGATTAGAGTCTCACACAGGTTAAACCAGGCATCGCACACACTCAGAAAGAGACAAGAGCAGAAAGAACCACTGC
Source organism: Coryphaenoides rupestris (assembly GCA_002895965.2). Taxonomy (NCBI): domain Eukaryota; kingdom Metazoa; phylum Chordata; class Actinopteri; order Gadiformes; family Macrouridae; genus Coryphaenoides; species Coryphaenoides rupestris. Next base: position 74,971 of record PIJE02001050.1, on the reverse strand, counting down.
AAACCACACAAAGCTTGTAGTTTTTTTAGGCCACAGGTGGACAGAATCTCTCCCAGAATCATTGCCTAAAAACAATAGAACTTAATTCATTTAAAATTGAATGCTCTGGTAACATTACATTCAGCCCCAGACAGGCAGTCAGACAGTCAGATACCACTATAATTGAAATGGTTGTGATATAATACACAGACATATGGGAAGGCTACCATTTACTACGTCTGACGGTGACATTGTTGTCTCGCTCAAATCATCCCAGACAGATTGTTCACTGTGAAACCACACAGGAGAACAGATCACTGTTGCGACAGCGCTGTTGCTGAATACATGGAGGGGAAGAAGACGTCTGACAGAACGACGTCAAAGAACTCGCGCTGACTTGTTGCATCACTTATTGCATCGCCAGTGTGTGTCAGGGCCTTTAGCTGAGCTTAAAGAAATCCTGTTATTTCTATTATTCTATTATTTGTTTTGCACTTATCAACACAGCACAATTGCTCACAATGCTCCTCCTTAATGCTCTTCTGAGATACAAGAGTTCCTAAACTCAGTCACTCTCTGGTCACAGAGTTTAACAGACCAGACACGCGTAACACATCGTCATCACAGAAGTGAAACAAACGGCGTAGCAGCAAGAACGGTGCGAAGTCACAGTGGCCAGAGTGGGCCAGAGCTGCTACTTTGTTCCATAACACAGAATCAGTTTGATTCAATCAGTGAAGCAGAGCTGGGACAACACACAGACAAGATGGACAGAAAGACACATACGCATATGCACACACCCACACACATGCCATGAGTAAGCCATGCTGTGATAACAGCCTGCAGTCACACAAGTCAAGCTGTGGCATCAAACCCTGAACCCAGTAGTCATGCAGGTCCCAGTGGGACCAGGATACACAGCATGCACCAGCATGCACCAGCAGCCACTGATGGGACCAGGGATCCTATACAGGGCTGAATGTATAAAAAAAAAGCACCAAAATGTGATGATTTGTTTCATGTTTGAATGACGTTTCAAGTTCAAAGTAGACCAAGTTTTGAAGTCTGAAGTAGTTGAAGACTAATGGAAACCCGAAAGTCTAAAAGTAATAATCAGAAAAGTAATAGCGTGCGATTCCAAGCCCAGACACACATGTTTACGGTTGAACGTTGTCTTGTTGTATCGTTGTGGGAGGAGTAGGGTCCCAGTTTGTAGAGAAAAATAAAGAAAGAATAAGAACAACGCTTAAGAAGAACAATAGATGAGGGTTAGCAGCACTCACCTAATAATCATCATCATCATTTTATTCGTATGGCACTGTGGTATGAAGGTGGTGGTTTAGCGTTGACAGGTGAAACAAGGGGGGGTGGAGCTGCAAATTCCTGAGATTGACGCAGCTGTCGGGGATGAGCTTGATTAGGAACATATATATTTGTTTATATATATATACAGTATATACAGTATATATATGTGTGTTTGCTCTCCCTGCAATAGGAGGCTGGGTGTTAGGTGGGGGTTGAGGTGAGACCCAGGCGCACAGCAAAGGAGGAGGCGTAGATAAAGTTCAAGCCCAAAAGGCGGTTTAATCCAACAGAATTTGCCACATGAATAAACGGGATCCGAGGTGGAATGGGATCCGGGGTGGATGGCTCTGCTGGTGGGCTTGAACATGGCAGGAGGGTCCGGGATTCTGGAGGGGTGAGAAAAACGGGGTGAGAGTAACAAGAGCCGAGCGCAACCACGGCGTAACGTTGAGTCTGCTAACGTTGAGGCGACTGAGGAAATTCAACATGTGCCACCGCATCCTCAGAACATTCTACTCCTGTACCATCGAGAGTGTTCTCACAGGATGCATCACCGTCTGGTACGGGAACTGCACCGCACTGGAGCGTAGAACACAGAGGGTGGTGCGGACGGCCCAGTACATCGTTGGAGGTGAGCTTCCCTCCCTCCTGGATATATACACCAGGCGGTGCGTGGCCAAGGCCAAACGGATTATTAAAGACAATAACCACCCCAGCCACGAACTGTACACACTTCTACCGTCAGGCAGGCGATACCGCAGTATCAAGTGACGAGCAGACTCAGAGACAGCTTCCACAGTCAGGCCATCAGGCTGCTGAACAAGTTCGGCATCAATGTCTAAATGCTAGTGCTAAGTGTTACTGCTAGTGCTAGTCCTGGTGATAAGTTGTTACTGCTGGAGCTAGCGCTGGTAGCAGTGCTAAGTGTTGGTGCTAGTGCTGTGCTGGTGTTACTGCTAGTGCTGGTCCTGGTGCTAGTGTTACTGCTAGTGCTGGTGCTGGTGTTAGTGCTAGTGCTGGTCCTGGTGCTAGTGTTACTGCTGGTGCTGGTGCTAGTACTGGTGTTAGTGCTAGTCCTGGTGCCAACTGCTGGTGCTAGTGTTGTGTCGACTGTCTGAGAAGGTATTCTGTGACATTCTGTGAATGTCAGCATATAACAATGTATATTTTAGTACATCGATTTATATGTGTATGGATATTTTACTGTATATTCCATTTCATTTTAGATTTCATTTACTTATTTTATATAGAATTCTATTTATAGTTCTATTTCTATTTTGTAGTTTTACTCTATTTTGTATTCTTTATAATTACTGTCGGCTGTCGGGCGTTTTGCACAAAAAGTTTTTAACTCACTGCTTATACTCACGTGTAAATTGTGAAGTTACAATAAAAATACTTGAAACTTGAAACTTGAAACTTGAAACAACTACTACAGGACGGTGTATTTGGCGTATACGTTACCACCTGTAGTTTTAGGGGACGATCTGGCGCCGAGTGGAGCGCCAGGCCTTTGTAGTGCGGTCTGTGATCGCCGATCCGGAGCAGGTGCGGTGATTGGGGGATGGGGACCCGGTGCGGGAACTCGCGCTGTGTGCCGCGTCAGCGCCGCTCCGCCTTGGCGCCTGCGACGACGATCGTGAAGGGCGTGTAGCGGGAGGCGAGAGGAGCGGGCGTGGAGGCGAGGCCGGGCGATCCGTAACACTGGGTTCAGACGAGGATAGAGACCTGGAGTCGAAGGCCACTCCCTAAACCCAAAGATGGCCCATGATTGTACTTGCTGTTATTATTTGATTTGCCAGTTGGCGACCTGTTTGAAGTTATGTTCAAAGAGCCGCATCGCATCAAGCCGACTCTCCGTCTCTCCCTTATCGGTGACGAACCCGATCTAAGCCACCAAATGGCGGCATTGTGGGAAGCAGAGGCTTTGCTACAGGCACTTTACAATACAGGTAGCAAAGTGCTTCACATAATTTGATACAATACACACAAACAGGGAAAACGGGAGAGACATCTAAATAGGCATTTTAGTGTTGTATCCATTTGCACAACAAATTATATAAGCTACAGACAATTTGGAAACGTGATTTTAAACCTTCTTAGAACAGAGTGCAACTGTTTTAAGTGATGAGGTCTATGCCCTTTGGTTTGAATGAATGGTTGTTGTTTCTTCTACCATTGTGTTTGTGTTTTTGTTTTTGTTTTATTTTTATACTATTTTCTGAAAATTCTGTTTTTATATGTGTTTTGACCTATTTTTTTACTCATTTTACTTGCTACGTAAATTGCACTGTAATTCTTAGCCAGATTATTACTATGTTCTAATTCTCCATGCACATTCAAGTCTCTCTTGAAAATGAGTTTCTATCTCAATTGGATTCACCTGATTAAATAAATACATTGAAATTGAAGTTGAAATATGGGTCGGAATATTGACCATCACATAGTGGCTTTTATATTTCCCTGTGGGAGCGTGAATATCTGTTGAACATCCAATATCTTTCTCCTTTCAAACTACATAAACCTCTATTGAGATGTGTCATTATTTTAATACACCACCACAGCAGCGCTATGCTGCAATAAATTTCGCTTTCAGTTTTAATGTCGGGACGTTCCTGGTGGGCGGTCATTATTGTAAAACTTGTCAAATGAGGGGGAACTCCACCTACCCAGGCCAGCTGCTCAATGTAATTAAACAAACCTATTTTAGTCTCAACAACAATATTTTTAGAACTATTCATCTATACTGTATACCCTGCTTCAAAATATGCATCAACATAATATAGGCTAATACATATTTATAAGATGTCTACAAATGGCTCCAAAATGATCTTCGATGATAATATTTGTGTAATTGTTTATGGTTTGCTTGACATTTACTCGAGTACCCGTTGGCATGACAACGACAAAGCTAATGTGGTGATGATGATGATTCCATTAGCAATGCTAGCAACACACTGACAACCAGCTCCAGTAACGTGATCTCAAAGGCAAGAAAGAACAAGAAGAAGTTCCACATCAATTCATGGAGCGTTGCAATGGATGAACTACTCAAAATGAGGCTTATTCCTTATGTTGTTCATAATAATTGCATGAGCGTTGTTTATGTTAATAATAACACATGGCGATGCAGTACAAAGCCAAAAAGCCAAAAGCCAGCGAGCCAAAAAGTTAGGATGAAAGATAAGAAAATGATTTTCACAATTTCAATGAGCAAGTCTAACAGGAACTAAGGTAGCTGGGGCAATACTCTCTGGGGTCCACCATTAGACCAATGGATTTTTCCTCAAAGATATCCTTCTTTGAGCCTCCTGGTAGCAGGTTATGGAAATCAATAGACCCGGGACCAAAGAGAGACTTACAAACTGGTTGACAAACCAGTTTTAAATGCCCATTTATACGTCTCATGGGGACGCTACTGTGGAAGACCTCATCTGGGGCCACCCAGACGTCCTGCTGATGAGGTCTATCCTGGGAAGACGCACACACACACACACACACACACACACACACACACACACACACACACACACACACACACACACACACACACACACACACACACACACACACACACTTGGTTATTAAGCTGCTCCCTGGTTTCCAGTCTGTGTGTCCTGTGGGTGAGCCCGGCCAGACGTTCTAAACAGGGACACACACACACAGGGAGCTGCTCTACACCACATGGCAGGCAGAAGGCAAAGAAATAAAACAGGTTTTCTTTTATCACAGTGTAGTGTAACACATCTTACTATCAGCCATGGTTATTCTAGTCTGATGATTAAAATGTTGCTTATATGCATATCAGCTAATTGTTTACAAGATGCCAGACATGTAAGAAGAGGCTATAAATTAGCCGAGCATACATAACGGTCGGGGTGAATACTCTTTTCTGATTCGCCAGCAGGTGTGCTTTAAAAGCGTGTATTGCGCACAAAGTTCAAGTTTAATCACTTCAACCCCCCCAACACAAGAACACAGCTGTCAAGCTTACTTGTTATTACCTGCAGTGAGCACAGTTGAGTTATCAACTTGATAAACTAACAACCAGGAAGGAAAACTGATTTTAACATCTCTTTCAATCTATTTGGAGAATACAACAATTTTGAATGAGATGCAGCAGAGGACATTTTTTTTAATACTTTGTAATGAGTTACGGCAATGGAGCCATAACCTTCACTGACACCCCTTCGCTGTGATTAACCGGCATGGTTGTGAAAGGGACTACAATTATTCGTCCTGATGAAGGTAAGCTTCATAACCTTTCGATTTTGATTAGAAAACGTTCACCAAAATTTGCGAATGCTTCTATTTGACATTTTTGGCAAATTCCCATGGTATTAATGGGATAATCGAATTGTAGGTGTAGCCTATACCTGACTATTCAGTAGCCTATATTATTACTGGTTTCTTGTTTAATCAGTGACACCTTAGCCTACAATATGGCAACATGATAGCTCCTTCTACAGTATTTCTATGATAAATAAATCACTGACAGACCCATCCCCTGTTAGCACATCACTGTGGACATAGGAAGTAAGCTTGTTCAGAAGAAGCAAGAAGCATGAAATCATCCAGAGCAATGAGGTCAACCCGCCCTTTTTCTTAGCTTTGGATTTTCCCCAATCCTTAGTAAAAGTTGGCCTCAGCAGCATTGCCAAGAGGTTTTAAGAGGAAACCTGAGCTAGAAAGCTTTAGTGCTATTCGGGAGATGTTTTTGTGGCAAGATACAATGTTTTGTGAATACAGCCCCAGATCTCCAGGTCCAAGGATGAGGGATGGACTGGAGTCCTGTGACCCTGCACCCTCATGCAGATGGTTCGGACATGTAATTGTCTAAATGTGTTAGTCTGGACACAAGGACTACTTTAACCTCTCCCTGCTGATAAGGTTAAATAACTTTTTGACCTACACAACGGTGGAGGTCAAAAAGGCAATGGAACTATGTGTTTGTTTTTGTGCTGTTTCCAGCGTTATACATCATTGGCGCTCCGTCGTTAAGCATGGTGCTGGCTTCGGGGAACACGTTAGGAGCCTAGAAATCCCCGAGACACGGCACGACACCACACAACACAACGCTGAATAATATCTCACTTCTCCCCCTGTGAAGTGTTGAAGAATGATAGTTTTCCTCCAACTTCTGTCTCGTTCCCGTCACACTGATTACCCTCTGCGCAGTTAACTTGGAGCGCCAGCTAATTAGCACCAATGGTAATTAGCAGCGTCGTTAAGAGCCTTATAATCAACTTCTCTCCTTCGCACATTTGACTCCCCAGGGATTCCTCCCTGGTCTGTCTGAGTGTGTCTCCCCCGCAAGGCGTGCTTGCAAGCTCGCACGGCTGGCCAACATGCATTATACATGGTGAGCCGTGGTGCTCGAGCTGTCTGCGTGTGCGCGTGTGTGTGTGTGTGTGTGTGTGTGTGTGTGTGTGAAATAGTTCCACTCGGTTAACTTGGGACGAGATCAGCAGCCCAGCAGGAGCTGATGCATCGGTTAGCATGGAGCATATCATAGCAGTCTGTGGTGCTAAGCGGTCGGCGGGCCAGGACTACAGTAGCATAGCAGTAGTGCTGCTGTATAAGAACGCCTTACCCTGCTCCGAGGTTTGCATGTCTCACAGCTCAAAGAATGCATTCAAGCAGAAGCCATGACCTCCTGATTGTCAAGCCCTGGCAGAAACAACTAACATGTAGTTCCTCTAAGGGCCTATAGGTGGATCACTGTAGAGACTAACATGTAGTTCCTCTAAGGGCCTATAGGTGGATCACTGTAGAGACTAACATGTAGTTCCTCTAAGGGCCTATAGGTGGATCACTGTAGAGACTAACATGTAGTTCCTCTAAGGGCCTATAGGTGGATCACTGTAGAGACTAACATGTAGTTCCTCTAAGGGCCTATAGGTGGATAACTGTAGAGACTAACATGTAGTTCCTCTAAGGGCCTATAGGTGGATCACTGTAGAGACTAACATGTAGTTCCTCTAAGGGCCTATAGGTGGATAACTGTTGAGACTACCATGTAGTTCCTCTAACGGCCAATAGGTGGATAACTGTAGAGACTAACATGTAGTTCCTCTAAGGGCCTATAGGTGGATCACTGTAGAGACTAACATGTAGTTCCTCTAAGGGCCTATAGGTGGATCACTGTAGAGACTACCATGTAGTTCCTCTAAGGGCCTATAGGTGGATAACTGTAGAGACTAACATGTAGTTCCTCTAAGGGCCTATAGGTGGATAACTGTTGAGACTAACATGTAGTTCCTCTTGTATTTAATTATCATATTGCAAAGCCAATAATTATTATCTTTCTTCGGTTAGAATCTCAGTGGCCATAGTTCATCTTTATAGTATACTGTATATTTTGAGAGGTCCCGTTTGACTGTTTTATTTCATAAAAAATGATATAACATGTTGAATATTAATGCATTTTGGTCAGACTACTGCAAGATTGAAAATGAAGCCAAACAATGACACCGCACCCAAATCAACAGCTTCAAAAGGGTTGTGTGTCAACCAACAGGTGACATCACAGGTGCGTCCATATGTGTTACAGTCTATGAATGCATGACAGTGCAACAGATGGTTTGAAGCAAACATGATCCATTTTGGACCGATTCAAAAATATTGGGCCAGATCTTGTTTGTTCAAACAACAACACATACTCATCAAATAAATGCTGTGTATTTCCAGGCTATGAGCTTTCAACCATGCTGCTAGTCAGTGGTGTTGCTGTGAGTGAATAAATAAATAGCTGTGTTGGACGGGCGTGGGTGAGTAGCTGGGGTGTTGGCTGAACTGCGTGTGTGTTTTGCTCGCGAGAGGCCCGTCGCGTTGCCACGTACTCACCCACACCCACCCTCGGCCCCGGCTAATCACTGCAACACAAACAACTACTCCATCTCCAAGCCCGCCCGCCGCCTGTGCTCACACTTGGCAAACGTAGTGAAGGCTTTGTGTGTGTGCGTGTGTGTGTGTGTGTGTGTGTGTGTGTGTGTGTGCGCACATGTGTCTTTGTGCTTCCATTTGCATGGACAATGTGTTTGTCTTTGTGCTGAATATTTTCTTTATTGTTTTTGTATGTTTCTTGATGTGTGCAGGTTCTTTGTTGTCGGACGTTAGCAATACCCATACGAGTTGCCTATATGCCAGGGGTGTCAAACTCAATTTGGTCCCGGCCACATCAGCTTTATGGTTGCTCTCAAAGGGCCGGCTGTAACTGTAAGACGATATAAATATATCCACTCTTTATCATATTACACAATTGGCTCTAGTCACTGACCTGGCCCTCTAGTTCACTGACCTGGCCCGCCTCTAGTTCACTGGCCTGGCCCGCCTCTAGTTCACTGACCTGGCCCTCTAGTTCACTGACCTGGCCCGCCTCTAGTTCACTGGCCTGGCCCGCCTCTAGTTCACTGGCCTGGCCCGCCTCTAGTTCACTGACCTGGCCCTCTAGTTCACTGGCCTGGCCCGCCTCTAGTTCACTGACCTGGCCCGCCTCTAGTTCACTGGCCTGGCCCGCCTCTAGTTCACTGACCTGGCCCGCCTCTAGTTCACTGGCCTGGCCCTCTAGTTCACTGACCTGGCCCTCTAGTTCACTGACCTGGCCCGCCTCTAGTTCACTGACCTGGCCCTCTAGTTCACTGGCCTGGCCCTCTAGTTCACTGGCCTGGCCCGCCTCTAGTTCACTGGCCTGGCCCGCCTCTAGTTCACTGACCTGGCCCGCCTCTAGTTCACTGGCCTGGCCCGCCTCTAGTTCACTGACCTGGCCCGCCTCTAGTTCACTGACCTGGCCCGCCTCTAGTTCACTGACCTGGCCCGCCTCTAGTTCACTGGCCTGGCCCGCCTCTAGTTCACTGACCTGGCCCGCCTCTAGTTCACTGACCTGGCCCTCTAGTTCACTGGCCTGGCCCGCCTCTAGTTCACTGGCCTGGCCCGCCTCTAGTTCACTGGCCTGGCCCTCTAGTTCACTGGCCTGGCCCGCCTCTAGTTCACTGGCCTGGCCCGCCTCTAGTTCACTGGCCTGGCCCGCCTCTAGTTCACTGGCCTGGCCCGCCTCTAGTTCACTGGCCTGGCCCGCCTCTAGTTCACTGGCCTGGCCCGCCTCTAGTTCACTGACCTGGCCCGCCTCTAGTTCACTGGCCTGGCCCTCTAGTTCACTGGCCTGGCCCTCTAGTTCACTGGCCTGGCCCGCCTCTAGTTCACTGACCTGGCCCTCTAGTTCACTGGCCTGGCCCGCCTCTAGTTCACTGGCCTGGCCCGCCTCTAGTTCACTGGCCTGGCCCGCCTCTAGTTCACTGACCTGGCCCGCCTCTAGTTCACTGGCCTGGCCCGCCTCTAGTTCACTGGCCTGGCCCGCCTCTAGTTCACTGGCCTGGCCCGCCTCTAGTTCACTGGCCTGGCCCGCCTCTAGTTCACTGACCTGGCCCGCCTTTAGTTCACTGGCCTGGCCCGCCACTAGTTCACTGACCTGGCGCCTCTAGTTCACTGGCCTGGCCCTCTAGTTCACTGGCCTGGCCCGCCTCTAGTTCACTGGCCTGGCCCGCCTCTAGTTCACTGGCCTGGCCCGCCTCTAGTTCACTGGCCTGGCCCGCCTCTAGTTCACTGGCCTGGCCCGCCTCTAGTTCACTGGCCTGGCCCGCCTCTAGTTCACTGGCCTGGCCCGCCTCTAGTTCACTGGCCTGGCCCGCCTCTAGTTCACTGGCCTGGCCCGCCTCTAGTTCACTGGCCTGGCCCGCCTCTAGTTCACTGGCCTGGCCCGCCTCTAGTTCACTGGCCTGGCCCGCCTCTAGTTCACTGGCCTGGCCCGCCTCTAGTTCACTGGCCTGGCCCGCCTCTAGTTCACTGGCCTGGCCCGCCTCTAGTTCACTGGCCTGGCCCGCCTCTAGTTCACTGGCCTGGCCCGCCTCTAGTTCACTGGCCTGGCCCGCCTCTAGTTCACTGACCTGGCCCTCTAGTTCACTGGCCTGGCCCGCCTCTAGTTCACTGGCCTGGCCCGCCTCTAGTTCACTGACCTGGCCCGCCTCTAGTTCACTGGCCTGGCCCGCCTCTAGTTCACTGGCCTGGCCCGCCTCTAGTTCACTGGCCTGGCCCGCCTCTAGTTCACTGGCCTGGCCCGCCTCTAGTTCACTGGCCTGGCCCTCTAGTTCACTGGCCTGGCCCGCCTCTAGTTCACTGGCCTGACGATGGGGCATTTTTTTAAATGACCTGCAGGCCATTCAGAATCAGAAACAGCTTTATTACCTTAGTTTTTGCAAACAAGGAATGTGCTTATATAGACGGCCAGACCACCGGGAGATCTCCCAGTGCTCCCGATGGCCAGGCCGGGCCTGATATGTATGATAAGCAAATTCCATTCTTTGCAAACTCTCGTGGGCCACATAAAATGAGGTGCCAGACCAGATCCGGCCCACGGGGCTTCAGTTTGACATATCTGCTGTTATATGATGTTATATGCTGTTTCGTCAAAAACAATCAATTGAAAGAAATTCATGACCAGCAGTTTCTTCGGCAAAGAGGGAAAGTACAATAGCTGGATGATGTTTGATGGCGTTTGGAGACAGGAAGCCAGAGCTCTTCTAATTTAGCATTATGAGAACATCTAGAATCATATTCAAGTTTGTTTTTCAGAATGAATATCAGTCCGGCCTTGGCTGGGCACCAATTGATTTCCATACATATGCGTGGCCTTGTGTTGTTCAGACAACTCCAGCCAATCAGATGAAATAGCTAAGTGCCCTTCCTACTCTCTTCTCTCTTCATTTGGAAGTAAAGCAAAACATATTCTAATCTGAGAAAAGCCTTCCGTGCCCATTTCTGTTAAGCTTCTACCCTCCTTATTTGGTCACCGGATGAATAGTTTTGATTCCTTTGTAGTGAACTCTTAACTCCCGCCTCCTTGTTCTGATTGGTCCTATAATTTGGGGAAAAATTGGAGAGCCTTTCAGCGGGCTGGAGGCCGGCCTGATCTGCAGAGAGAACAGAATGTGAACAGGATGGTCCCACAAGGCAAGCTCCAATTATATTTTTAACAAAGTGAGGCATTGCAAAAGCAATGTTTTTAAAATTGTCATCGGCCATTCATTAGAAGGTATATCTCCGCGTGTGAAGTTGAGATACTGCGCACAATAAAACTATCCACATATATGTGATGGATTACATATAACAATGCTCTGCTGTCTGTCTTTCCTCTCGCTCACCCCTGCCTCTGCATTCACAGTGGTCACTTGTCATGACAGATAAGAAAAGACAAAGCTCATGAATAGGATGCTTCGGCTAATGTTGCACAGAGCGATCAATTATAGATGATCCATCCTTTTATGCCCGTGCAAGTCATCACCTAGGAACAACCGGCCTAGTGACTAAACGAGCGATTAGCTATAGTCTCAGTGACGTGAGGCTGCTTGACGACGAGCCCACGTGCACAGTGGAGCGTGTCCTATTTCAAGATGCATGTTGTCATTCCTGAAACGGCAAATCTGAAATTCTATGGCTGGTGTTTGTGTTTGCGTGTAGTGTAGTGTGTGTCGTGTGTGTAGTGTGTGTGTGTGTGTGGGCGTCTGTGTTTTCACATTCTGGGTGAGATATTGCAGTGCATTGGAAATGCAATGATAAAGCAATGTTGAATTAAATCAGCTGTGTCCATCAGTCCTTGGCCTGATGCAACCAGATTCATGCGTCACCCTTCACTGACCCTGCCCACTGCCACCATTTGTTTGCATAAGAGCGCTGCCAGTAGAGCTCTGTTATTCTGGCCACGGCTCGAGTGGTACTGGAATATGAAATCAGAACAGAGTCAAAAAGTATTGTAGCTGTGGATCACTATATCCGAAGGTGTGAATACATTCAAATGTGTGAATGCGTATGCAGTATTAAGGGGGGCGTGGTTTAGCGTCGGCAGGTGAAACAAGGTGGGGGGCGGAGCAGCAAATTCCTGAGATTGACGCAGCTGTCGGGGATCAGCTTGATTAGGAACATATATATTTAACATGTGTTTGCTCTCCCCACAGTAAGAGGCTGAGGACTGACGGAGGACGCGTCCATGTTTATTGTTCTCCTTCGTTATGCCAATGGGCGAAGTTTCACAGTCACACAGCTACCTGTTTGTGGGTGAAAAAAGTTCACACAGAGCTCAATTACAGCTACGAATCAAATCTACGAAACCAACGGTACGAATAGTTTTGTCACACTTCCTCCTGAACAGCCACTGAGCATGCTCAGATTAACACGACGATGTTGCCAAACGATGAATGTGACGTTGAATTATAAAAGTGGGATATTTTTCAGGGATTAGCAATAACAGGTTCACCAGATTCCCCCGGTTGTGCGCCATACTACACAGCAGTTCACTGAACAAAATGCCCTGGCCTGTTTGTACATCCGTTCATGTCGTCTCGTGATGGTTTGGTAGCCTAACGTGATGATTTATTGCCGACACGAAGAATCACAACAACAGCAAAACAGCTGACGATGCCCAGTAGAAAGGCAGTAAAAGCAATATAATGGAGGATTTCCAGACATAACGCTAAATACCAGTGTTGCGTAAGCTAGATATATAACAGGCATCGTGTCGTGGTGTGACGTTCCACAGCCATTACATTCCCATCTATTACGTGTTTCGCATACTCAATGAAGATGGTCTCCTTGACATCTCACATAGCACCTCCCCCGTAATCACGACGTCTCTCTACCACGTCTCCGAGCATCCCTCAAAACATTCGCTGACTGAATTGATCATCGTCTGCAGACAGCGCAAACCCTTCGGCTGATCAGCATTGGCAAATGGTACATCATAAATCCACTGGAGAGAGATGATTGATCTGCCTTTCACTGTCACAGTTCATCAAACAAACCGAACCCACTTTTTCCCCAGACCCAGACCCAGACCCAGACGCGGACGTTGACGTGTTGAGGGTGCAGCGATGATGACCCTTCCCTGACACTTCACACAGTGGAGTTCTGCTCCTCCAGTTTGAGTCACACCGTTCTCTGATGAAGAGATGACGGCACTTGAGGTCTGTGGTTCGCCCCCCTTATCACTCTCAGGTTAACATGGCCGATGCTGGAATACCAGTAGATAGTAAACACTTTGCTACACACTGCATGGACCATGCAACATATGGGTTAACATTTCACAAATGTCAGTCATATACCTGACAAATGTTGATATGTTGTATGTTTACATGCACAGATAACAATAAGTCAGAAAGAAGACATAAATATAACGATAACCTGGGTACCGGCCACATATATTTGTTATTATGGTTAAGTTTACATGTAGGCCTACATTCAATACCTTGAGATTCTCTGTTGTCTACAAAGACATTTGCAGAATATTCAATTTGACCTGTGGTGTCCTGCCTATAGATAAGATGATACAACTTCAACAATGTATTAAAATGTGCAAGCGACAGCTATCCTCTCCCACTTTGACTGACGCAATATTAGTGTTTTTTTTATACAGTATATTGAAATTAAAATATTCACTTCATCAGAATAAGGGTTTACATTGGTCTTCTTGACATGTGGGTTCCAAGTCGTTCATGCCTTGATACAAAAGTCCAGGCTTACCTCTTTTTACATAATCTGTTACTGAGAAAAGTTCTGACGATTCACCGCCATTGGCTTCCACTGGTGTCTTAAACACCACATAAACAGTTACCCCATTTGACTACAATTTTAATGATGCATGTTGCCATTTATTTTAGCTATGCATTTGCAGGTAACCTTAATCACTATGCTGTTGGACTGTTACCATAATACATTGAAATTCTATTCATGTTGTAAGTATACTGGTGTATAGTGCCTTGGTCTGCATTTTTGTAATTGTTTAATCATCGTCTGTGTGATATATGATACTGTGTGCTTGTAAAGGACAACATGTGTTATATCTGTCCAAAAGTTAATCATCAAGTTCTCTTCAAGGTCTCTGCAGATGCTTTAAACACACACACACACACACACACACACACACACACACACACACACACACACACACACACACACACACACACACACACACACACACACACACACACACACACACACACACACACACACACACACACACACACACACACACACATGCTTTATAATGTCAGACAGCAATAATGAAGAAAAATCATGGCTAATGACACGTAATATTAACAAAATGCTGGCAAGTTAGCTTGCTAACATAGTGGTAATGTAAGCAGAGAAATGTACCATCTAACCACAGAGAAATTTACTTATTATCATTCATGTAACTTCCCCGTAATTAGCTAATGTTATAATAGGACATAGGAAAGATGTTGGACAATCAGAAAGAGTTTGTAGAATATTTGGTGGACATAGCAGGTGGAAGGTGCTGACATGTCAGAGCTGAGTGTGTGGTGATGGCTGGTTTGGGCTGTGGGCCTTGATTAGCCAGTGCTCCCCAGGTGTACAGCCTCACCCAGCCTCAGACTCTAACTCGGGCCAGGTGTAGCTGCCTTATACCAGCCAACAACCACACACACTCCACACATACTTTCAATCTCCAGCTAGGAGGGCTCATTAACCCAATTTACCGTGAGATGGTGATAATGGTCTTAGTGCTGCGATTTTTCTGCAAGGTAAAGTTTGGTTGCAGCCACAGACTCACAACAAAGAAGGCTCACCCCCATGGCTCTTTGATTGGATAGTGAAATTATATTTCTGATTGGATAGTCAAATTACCCCATTTGCTATTTAGGAGGAAGCATGAAATAAGTGTTTGTAGCCCGCGGTTTGGTTTGTACTACTACAAACAGATAGCTGTGTAACTGCAAACTTGATGTGTACCTGGGCAACTTTGATCAAATCCTCTTGATACTCAAACATTGGAAATTACTTGTGCAAATCTTTTTCATTTATTCACAAAATGTTGGATATTTTTTAAACATTCAACCATTTGAATTGATTGGTTCAAACCGTTTGTACTCATTCACACATTTAAATGTATTCATAGAAAATGTTTTCACACATTCAGATACGGCCTCACAGCTGCAGTACTTTTGACCCTATTTTGATTCCATACTAGAATATCTGTATGACACACTCACACATGCACACCACATGCACACATATACACACACTACACACACACACACACATGCACACACACACACACACACACACACACACACACACACACACACACACACACACACACACACACACACACACACACACACACACACACACACACACACACCACACACACCACACACACCAAGCAAGGTCTAGAGTCTCCTCACCCAGCTGAGGTGAGATCACCCTCCATCAATCACAGACGGCCATATGATGAACAGGAGACACAGATACAGACACACACACACACACACAGACACACACACACACACACACACACACACACACACACACACACACACACACACACACCACACATCACACACACACCACACACACACACACACACACACACCAGACACACACACACACACACACATCCACACACACACACAACACACACACACACACACACACACACACACACACACACACACACACACACAACACACACACACACACACACCAACACACAACACACACAACACACACGACACACACACACCAAACAACACACCACACACACACACACACACACACACACATACACACACACACACACACATCACACACACACACACACACACACACACACACACACACACACACCACACACACACACACACACACACACACACACACACACACACACACACACACACACACAGAGCCTTATGAGTCTCTCTCTGCCTGTTTGAAGAAATACCCTGTCAATGATGTAACAACCATTATGACCATTGTGTGAATGTGTGCAAAGGCGTCATAAAAACAGCTCAACAAATCCATGCCGGTCCAACAGCATGAAGCTCAGTAAAAAATCCTAATATTCAAGTTAAACAGTCCTTTTTACAACCCCTTATGTTTTAGATTGATATCCAATGAGAAAAGACGAATGAGAGCCTCATATAAAAGCCACTGCCACACGGAGCCTTGCCCCAGCGCTCCCCGGCTCTGGGATGCTCCCTCCAATGCCCTCCATGGCCCGCTCCAGTAAACGACCACACATGTCAGAAATGCCTAGAAGACGGCCAGCACGCGACACGCCGGTGGCACGGTCTTGATCTGGCCGGTCTTACTGTGACATTACCGATCATTACATTTAAAAGAACGGCATTCTTCCTTTTATAGTAGGGAGTGAAGCAGCGAGCGTTCCTGGTAGCGGGAGGGAGGGAGGGAGGGAGGGAGGAGAGGTAATAGAAACCTCTGAAGTGGATTTGATTCCCGCCCCCTTTCAGCGAATACATTCAACCCCAGGTGATGAAACCGACCACTAAATCTGGTGATTTACATTCGCACACACACACACACACACAGACAGAGACAGACAGACAGACACACAGATAGACACACACACACACACAGACAGCACAGACACACACACACACACACCACTCTTTATCATATTACACAATTGGCTCTGCATTCGATTATGATTCGTGATGGATGATTATTGATGTATAGGAAAAATACATGCAAGCAGACATTCAAGTGTAGCCAATCAGATGAAATAGCTAAGTGCCCTTCCTACTCTCTTCTCTCTTCATTTGGAAGTAAAGCAAAACATATTCTAATCTGAGAAAAGCCTTCCGTGCCCATTTCTGTTAAGCTTCTACCCTCCTTATTTGGTCACCGGATGAATGGCTTTGATTCCTTTGTAGTGAACTCTTAACTCCCGGCCTCCTTGTTCTGATTGGTCCTATAATTTGGGGAAAAATTGGAGAGCCTTTCAGCGGGCTGGGGCCGGCCTGATCTGCAGAGAGAACAGAATGTGAACAGGATGGTCCCACAAGGCAAGCTCCAATTATATTTTTAACAAAGTGAGGCATTGCAAAAGCAATGTTTTTAAAATTGTCATCGGCCATTCATTAGAAGGTATATCTCCGCGTGTGAAGTTGAGATACTGCGCACAATAAAACTATCCACATATATGTGATGGATTACATATAACAATGCTCTGCTGTCTGTCTTTCCTCTCGCTCACCACTGCCTCTGCATTCACAGTGGTCACTTGTCATGACAGATAAGAAAAGACAAAGCTCATGAATAGGATGCTTCGGCTAATGTTGCACAGAGCGATCAATTATAGATGATCCATCTTTTATGCCCGTGCAAGTCATCACCTAGGAACAACCGGCCTAGTGACTAAACGAGCGATTAGCTTAGTCTCAGTGACGTGAGGCTGCTTGACGACGAGCCCACGTGCACAGTGGAGCGTGTCCTATTTCAAGATGCATGTTGTCATTCCGAAACGGCAAATCTGAAATTCTATGGCTGGTGTTGTGTTTGCGTGTAGTGTAGTGTGTGTCGTGTGTGTAGTGTGTGTGTGTGTGGGCGTCTGTGTTTCACATTCTGGGCGAGATATTGCAGTGCATTGGAAATGCAATGATAAAGCAATGTTGAATTAAATCAGCTGTGTCCATCAGTCCTTGGCCTGATGCAACCAGATTCATGCGTCACCCTTCACTGACCCTGCCCACTGCCACCATTTGTTTGCATAAGAGCGCTGCCAGTAGAGCTGTGTTATTCTGGCCACGGCTCGAGTGGTACTGGAATATGAAATCAGAACAGAGTCAAAAAGTATTGTAGCTGTGGATCACTATATCCGAAGGTGTGAATACATTCAATGTGTGAATGCGTATGCAGTATTAAGGGGGGCGTGGTTTAGCGTCGGCAGGTGAAACAAGGGGGGGGCGGAGCAGCAAGTTCCTGAGATTGACGCAGCTGTCGGGGATCAGCTTGATTAGGAACATATATATTTTAACATGTGTTTGCTCTCCCCACAGTAAGAGGCTGAGGACTGACGGAGGACGCGTCCATGTGTATTGTTCTCCTTCGTATGCCAATGGGCGAAGTTTCACAGTCACACAGCTACCTGTTCGTGGGTGAAAAAAGTTCACACAGAGCTCAATTACAGCTACGAATCAAAATCTACGAAACCAACGGTACGAATAGTTTTGTCACACTTCCTCCTGAATAAGCCACTGAGCATGCTCAGAATAACACGACGATGTTGCCAAACGATGAATGTGACGTTGAATTATAAAAGTGGGATATTTTTCAGGGATTAGCAATAACGGGTTCACCAGATTCCCCCGGTGCGCGCCATACTACACAGCAGTTCACTGAACAAAATGCCCTGGCCTGTTTGTACATCCGTCCGTGTCGTCTCATGTGATGGTTTGGTAGCCTAACGTGATGATTTATTGCCGACACGAAGAATCACAACAACAGCAAAACAGCTGACGATGCCCAGTAGAAAGGCAGTAAAAGCAATATAATGGAGGATTTCCAGACATAACGCTAAATACCAGTGTTGCGTAAGCTAGATATATAACAGGCATCGTGTCGTGGTGTGGACGTTTCCACAGCCATTACATTCCCATCTATTACGTGTTTCGCATACTCAATGAAGATGGTCTCCTTGACATCTCACATAGCACCTCCCCCGTAATCACGACGTCTCTCTACCACGTCTCCGAGCATCCCTCAAAAACATCGCTGACTGAATTGATCATCGTCTGCAGACAGCGCAAACCCTTCGGCTGATCAAGCATTGGCAAATGGTACATCATTAAATCCACTGGAGAGAGATGATTGATCTGCCTTTCACTGTCACAGTTCATCAAACGAACCAAACCCACTTTTTCCCCAGACCCAGACGCGGACGCGGACGTTGACGTGTTGAGGGTGCAGCGATGATGACCCTTCCCTGACACTTCACACAGTGGAGTTCTGCTCCTCCAATTTGAGTCACACCGTTCTCTGATGAGAGATGACGGCACTTGAGGTCTGTGGTTCGCCCCCCTTATCACTCTCAGGTTAACATGGCCGATGCTGGAATACCAGTAGATAGTAAACACTTTGCTACACAATGCATGGACCATGCAACATCTGGGTTAACATTTCACAAATGTCAGTCATATACCTGACAAATGTTGATATGTTATATGTTTACATGCACAGATAACAATAAGTCAGAAAGAAGACATAAATATAACGATAACCTGGGTACCGGCCACATATATTTGTTATTATGGTTAAGTTTACATGTGGGCCTACATTCAATACCTTGAGATTCTCTGTTGTCTACAAAGACATTTGCAGAATATTCAATTTGACCTGTGGTGTCCTGCCTATAGATAAGATGATACAACTTCAACAATGTATTAAAAGGTGCAAGCGACAGCTATCCTCTCCCACTTTGACTGACGCAATATTAGGGTTTTTTTTATACAGTATATTGAAATTAAAATATTCACTTCATCAGAATAAGGGTTTACATTGGTCTTCTTGACATGTGGGTTCCAAGTCGCTCATGCCTTGATACAAAAGTCCAGGCTTACCTCTTTTTACATAATCTTTTACCGAGAAAAGTTCTGACGATTCACCGCCATTGGCTTCCACTGTACTTGAAAATGTGTCTTAAACACCACATAAACAGTTACCCCATTTGACTACAATTTTAATGATGGCATGTTAATTTATTTGAGCTATGCATTTGCAGGTAACCTTAACCACTATGCTGTTGGACTGTTACAAAAATACATTGAAATTCTATTCATGTTGTAAGTATACTGGTTTATAGTGCCTTGGTCTGCATTTTTGTAATTGTTTAATCATCGTCTGTGTGATGTATGATACTGTGTGCTTGTAAAGGACAACATGTGTTATATCTGTCCAAAAGTTAATCATCAAGTTCTCTTTCAAGGTTTCTGCAGATGCTTTAAACACACACACACACACACACACACACACACAACCACACACACACACACACACACACACACACACACACACACACCACACACACACACACACACACACACACACACACACACACACACACATGCTTTATAATGTCAAGACAGCAATAATTAAGAAAAATCATGGCTAATGACACGTAATATTAACAAAATGCTGGCAAGTTAGCTTGCTAACATAGTGGTAATGTAAGCAGAGAAATGTACCATCTAACCACAGAGAATTTACTTATTATCATTCATAACTTCCCCGTAATTAGCTAATGTTATAATAGGACATAGGAAAGATGTTGGACAATCAGAAAGAGTTGTAGAATATTTGGTGGACATAGCAAGGTGGAAGGTGCTGACATGTCAGAGCTCCTCTGGAGTGTGTGGTGATGGCTGGTTTGGGCTGTGGGCCTTGATTAGCCAGTGCTCCCCAGGTGTACAGCCTCACCCAGCCTCAGACTCTAACTCGGTCCAGGTGTAGCTGCCTTATACCAGCCAACAACCACACACACTCCACACATACTTTCAATCTCCAGCTAGGAGGGCTCATTAACCCAATTTACCGTGAGATGGTGATAATGGTCTTAGTGCTGCGATTTTTTCTGCAAGGTAAAGTTTGGTTGCAGCCACAGACTCACAACAAAGAAGGCTCACCCCCATGGCTCTTTGATTGGATAGTGAAATTATATTCTGATTGGATAGTCAAATTACCCCATTTGCTATTTAGGAGGAAGCATGAAATAAGTGTTTGTAGCCCGCGGTTTGGTTTGTACTACTACAAACAGATAGCTGTGTAACTGCAAAGTTGATGTGTACCTGGGCAACTTTGATCAAATCCTCTTGATACTCAAACATTGGAAATTACTTGTGCAAATCTTTTTCATTTATTCACAAAATGTTGGATATTTTTTAAACATTCAACCATTTGAATTGATTGGTTCAAACCGTTTGTACTCATTCACACATTTAAATGTATTCATAGAAAATGTTTTCACACATTCAGATACGGCCTCACAGCTGCAATACTTTTGACCCTATTTTGATTCCATACTAGAATATCTGTATGACACACTCATGCTTGCACATGTGCACACACATGCACACATACACACACTTGCACACTTGCACACTTGCACAATTGCCTGTGCACACACACACACACACACACACACACACACACACACACACACACACACACACACACACACACACACCACACACACACATAGACACACACACACACACACACACACACGCACACACACACCAAGCAAGGTCTAGAGTCTCCTCACCCAGCTGAGGTGAGATCACCCTCCATCAATCACAGACGGCCATATGATGAACAGGAGACACAGATACAGACACACACACACACCAAACACACACACACCAAACACACACACACCAAACACACACACACAACCACTCACCCATTTGTAAATGCACATGCATGCACGGACGCAGGCGCACACACACACTCACCAGGACACACAGACACACACACACACACACACACACACACACACACACACACACTCACACTCACTTGTACACACATACACACACTCACCTGTGCACACAACCACGCACACATACATTCACGTTCATGCACGTGAATGTACACACACAGACACACACAGGCACAAATCAATCTCACCTGTGCGCACACAAACACACACACACACACACACACACACACACACACACACACACACACACACACACACACACACACACACACACACACACACACACACACACACACACACACACAGAGCCTATGAGTCTTTCTCTCTGCCTGTTTGAAGAAATACCCTGTCAATGATGTAACAACCATTATGACCATTGTGTGAATGTGTGCAAAGGCGTCATAAAAACAGCTCAACAAATCCATGCCGGTCCAACAGCATGAAGCTCAGTAAAAAATCCTAATATTCAAGTTAAACAGTCCTTTTTACAACCCCTTATGTTTTAGATTGATATCCAATGAGAAAAGACGAATGAGAGCCTCATATAAAAGCCACTGCCACACGGAGCCTTGCCCCAGCGCTCCCCGGCTCTGGGATGCTCCCTCCAATGCCCTCCATGGCCCGCTCCAGTAAACGACCACACATGTCAGAAATGCCTAGAAGACGGCCAGCACGCGACACGCCGGTGGCACGGTCTTGATCTGGCCGGTCTTACTGTGACATTACCGATCATTACATTTAAAAGAACGGCATTCTTCCTTTTATAGTAGGGAGTGAAGCAGCGAGCGCTCCTGGTAGCGGCAGGGAGGGAGGGAGGGAGGGAGGGAGGAGAGGTAATAGAAACCTCTGAAGTGGATTTGATTCCCGCCCCCTTTCAGCGAATACATTCAACCCCAGGTGATGAAACCGACCACTAAATCTGGTGATTTACATTCGCACCACACACACACACACAGACAGACAGAGACAGACAGACAGACAGACAGAGACAGACAGACAGACAGACATGCATGCATGCACACGCACACACACACACCCTCAGAGAGTCACCAACAGTCCCTGAGAGTCTCATTCACACAGCCCTACCGGACCTGTCTCCATGGTTACCACTACCGGGAGGGTGTCCTTGGTATGGAGATGAAAGAATGTAGAGAGAGGGAGAGGGAGAGGGAGAGAGGCAATGACTTTCTGAAAGGTAAAAGTTATGTTGATAACAATATCTCGTCTGACACATGCTGTTCAATGAGACGAAGGTTTAGGTGGGAGCAATAAGTGTATTCTCTCTCTCTCTCTCCTCTCTCTCTACTCCTCTCTCTCTACTCTCTCTCTCTCTCTACTCTCTCTCTCTCTCTCTCTCTCTTCTCTCTCTCTACTCTCTCTCTCTGTCTTTCGCTACCATGTCTCTTCTCTCGCTCTACTCTCTCACTCTCTCTCTCTCTTTCGCACTCTCTCTCACTCTCTTTTCACACACATACACGCACGCATGAACACACACACGCACACACACACACACACACACACACACACACACACACACACACACACACAGACAAAAACACACATTCACTATTCATTCTGTGCATGTGGTATTCTTAACATTGTTTCTTAGGGGAAAACATAGAATAACTAAACAGAACATTAGTTTTTTCCTTCTCTTTGCTGTTAAACATATTGGCTTTTAAAACAAAAATTAAAAATAGATTTTCAAAAACTTTCAGAATTGCCATCTCAACCCAAACTGGCTAAGCCAAAGTCTGAAACTTCACAACTGCACTTTTTGTACAGTATTGATTCTGAGAAAAAACACGATTGACTTTTACTGGGAGTTATAGTGTTGTGTAAATCATTAACAAGTTCAGAGTCTGGAACACATGACTGCTAATGAGAATCAGAAGGAGCTCCGCCCACGAGGATGATGTCATCCACACAGTTGAGCTTTAAAGAGACAAGACGCTGGAGCAGATGATGGGGTCGTGACCCCTGACTTTTCCTGTGCCGTCATCGCTTACAACCGGATGAGTGTTGTCACTCATGTGTAACTAACAAGCTGTGTGTGTGTGTGTGTGTACAGACTGAGAGACTAAGAGAGATAGAGAGAGAGAGAGAGAGAGAGAGAGAGAGAGAGAGAGAGAGAGAGAGAGAGACAGTGACAGAGACAGAGAGAATAGAGAATGGAAGGAAGATAGAAAGACAGATGGAAAGAGAGTTTTGGCCCCGAGGCAGACACACTACCTGTCCTGATAGCAGATGGAATAGATCTGATACACATACACACTGATTTTGGTGAAGTGCACACACACACACACACACACACACACACACACACACACACACACACACACACACACACACACACACACACACACACACACACACATATATATATAATTGGAGCATGTCTTTGCTCTTGCCTCAAGGTACCAGGGGAGGTATCGGGCTGTCTATATCTGGGGGCGAAGAGAGACGACAAAAAGACAACACAAGAAAGATGGGCGGCTGATTTCAGTGTGTGTGTGTGTGTGTGTGTGTGTGTGTTTGTGTGTGTTGTTTACGGCCTATACAATAGGTTCATCTCCGGTTCACGCAGGACAAAGACGCGAGGAACTCTTCGTTATTTTAATCGTGTGACGAGAATAAACACGTGAACACACGGAGCCCGGAGGCATGGCGATGAAGTAGTTGGCAGCGAGGTCACACAGAACGCAAACTGGAAGTGGAAGTGGAGGGGCCCAGGAAGGGATTAACTACCACGTGTTTACCTCCCATCTGCCTCTCCTCTTCTTTTCTTCTCATTTCTTCTTCTCATTTCCTATTATCGCCGTTCAATGGCCCAGTCAGTCCACGAATTCCACTTCACTCAAACTCTCTCGCTTTTGCGTCACCTGTTTATTCCTTCCACGCAGTCCTCCCTCCCTCCCCCCTCCCTCCCTCCCTCCCTCCCTCCCTCCCTCCATCCTTCCCTCCATCCTTCCCTCCCTCCAGATTCTTCTTGTGATCATCGGGCAGTTGAGCCTGATTAACTGTCCAATCAGACGCATCACTGGAGGCGGGATATGCTACTGGAGCAAATGGTTTTTTATACGACCATATTTGACCAGGGGACCAATCAGAATCAAAACAATTTTCACTCCTGTCTTTTACTGCTTTTCAACAATAATGATGCTAATGATAATTATAAAAACAATGAATAATGATCTGTCGGGTTGTTTTTGTGTCACAGTACCATTAAACAAAGGAACATCCCAATGGAAGTTAAGAAGAAAACATTGTGGTTTGCAGTATTGTGTTGTGTTTTTGAAAGGGACACAACAGTTCTATTACAGCTGCAACCAATCGTGTCAATAGTTGTTAATGGCAACGGTAGCTACCGCTTATCCAACAGACTAATTGCTTCTCCCTTACTGCCTGTGCAGCCCACCTTATGATATAATGGTCCTGCTGTTACACATTCATAATTCATTTAGCTTTTTGGACAACAGAGTGAATGGGCCCACTCAAAACAATGGTGAGCTTTGGTGGCAAAGTCTAATACAAACATTATAATATAGCTATAATATGTTTGCCTTTTAGCAACACATACTGTATGTATATGATGACTGACCCCCCCGCCTTCCCTCTCCTAACCCTAGCACTAACTGGTTTGTTTGTACATCTACATTATTAATAGTACATTGTTTAGCATGTTGCATGTTCTTAGATGTTGGTAATGCACTCAGAATGGCACGCCTGCTCTTATCCCAGCAATTATGCAACTATGAATGCTTGAAACCTGCTCTATTCTTATCTTTATGTACCACAGTGATATATTGCTGTCTCTCCTTCAACAAATGTACTCTTTGTAAGTCGCTTTGGATAAAAGTGTCTGCCAAATGCCCTAAATGTAAATGTAATTGATTGTGCTTCCATGCAGTTCCACCCCCGCACCCCTGCACCCCCCTCGGACCTGGAAGGGGTCAAGCATTCCTTTTTGGCAAAAAGCAATAGCCTGGCATATTGAGGTGTTGATCCATGTGACAACGGCTTTACACTTGACCAGACCTACATGACATTCCCCATAGAATTCTGGTGCACTGAAGTACAACTTCCTTCCTATATTTTGACCTGGAGGTCACTAAACGCAGCAGAAAATACCCCTCATATCCACATAGAGTCTGCCACTCAAGACTGCACCTCCTTGGGTCGTCAGCAATTCACCCACGGAAATCATATACATAATACATAGATACATTCATAAATACATACATACATACATAAATACATACATACATACAGATTCCTCTCATTAAAGTTAGATTATTATTATTAGCATTATTCACATTTTTATAATAATCTATAATAATGCTAATAATAACAATCATATTGTATTAGTATCATTGTTATTATTAGCATCAGCATTATAATGATAGCATAATAACAACAACAACAACAACAACAACAATAACAACAACAACAACAACAACGATGCAATAATGATAATAACAATAATACTGTATTCGGATTATTAGTATTAGTATTAGTGTTATGATGTTGTCAGCTGCTATATTTCACTAGCTTTTCCATTTTAATCCCCTGACAACTCTTCATCTGTGCTGTTTGTCCTGTGCCCTCCTCCCCACCCAGATGCCTGTAGAGAAAGAGAGAGAGAGAGAGAGAGAGAGAGAGAGAGAGAGAGAGAGATAGAACTAATATGGACCGGGAGGTAGGGCTTACAGTGGCCTATCATCCCAATGATCTTTTCATGGATGACAGATAGAATGAGAGAGAGAGAGAGAGAGAGAGAGAGGAAGGTAGACAGTCAGAGACAATTGAATTAATATCCTACGGAGGCCAATTCATTTGATTTAACGGTAGAATTAAAAAGCCACAGTTATGAACCAGAGATTTACATCGCTTGGTTAAATAGATTGTCAGTGAGTGCTGAGTTATTCTATACTGATATCCATCCTTCAAATAAAATAACTGAGTTAAACAGTTAAACAGCTGGCAGCACTGGCCATATTTAAGTGACTATGTATTTTAGGTATACAATTGCCTTAAAAAATAAAAAGTCGTTCATCATGAATCGAATATATGTGTGTGTGTGTGTGTGTGTGTGTGTGTGTGTGTGTGTGTGTGTGTGTGTTTGTTTGTGTGTGCTGACATTTAAGTGGGTGATCAACAGCCTACAGTGTAGCCTCAGCCCTCCATCAGTATTGAGGGCACGGCTACGTACATTGTGTCCGGTAATTACCAGCATTGAAGACTGCATGTTAGCCTGCTGACAGTGCCCCCCCCTACGGCTATTGGACTTGCCGGTGCTTAGAAGAGAACAAAACGGCTCCAGATTACAATGGCTTTGAGATTTAAAGGCTCAACCTCCCCATTTAGAAAGAGGCGCTGCAGGCGAATACAGACAAGGGGCTAGAAAGGGAGTGTTGGAGTGCCTGGAGTTTGAGATCGCATCACGATCACAGCCTGATGGCTAAAAAACAGATCGTGGGATTAGCGAGCTAATGTGGGCGTCTTCTCTGCTTCAGGTCTACTGTTTAGTTCTGCTGCTAACTGTGACCAGGTTCAGAGGCATGTGCTATCAGTACATATAAGAGTCTAAATACACGTGGTCTCAAGATAAGGGCTGTGTCTCCTGTATGAGGAGGCTTCCTGTAACCTTGATGGCATCGGACATTTCCAATGTACCCTGGGAAACGTATCATATTGCCATAGTGCCACCTATTTAGGGAGCATCCTCGCAATTGAGACCCAGCCAATTGAGAGACACCCCCCCCCCCATCCCCCCTTCAACACACACACACACACACACACACACACACACACACACATACCGTACACACACACATTTAGTAACAATTTCTATCCTATACCTAGGTTTTTCAGAAACTCTCCTTGGAAATGCAGGTTGAAGAATGTAATAAAACATTTATCTGATTGTTCCTATTAGTTTAAGTGTATATATTTACAACCCTCCTCTTAAGGAAAGCCCTCTCTTGAGGCATTAAACCATGTATATGTGTGTGTGTATATAAAACGAAACAGGTGAATTTATTACCACATGAAGATGAAATGGTTTGGAGCCTAAAGACTCTACAGAGCTGCACAGAGGATGAATCGTCCCCTCATGCCTTGCTCCAGAGCCAAGGTAGCCCTCTGCAGACACGCTCAGTCTTTCCCTCATAAACAACCCAATCAGCATATTAATAATCATACATTCCACTGGTAGCTTTTCATACTAATAATTTCAGTACCATTGCAAATACTATGACAATATTTATATAAAGTAATGCATAACCATATTGGATTTGTAAGGGAGAGATAGCATTTAGTGTCGAGGTGTCCCTGAGAAAGGGTCTAACTCCTGCTGGCTACCTCTCTGTTGCCTTCCATGGTTAACACCGCATTCGATATATGATTGGGTGAAAATTGTGATATAAATGCAATCCGTTTACCATTTATAGCAATTACATAATCGAGCAAACTTTATTTAATGTGATCCTAATAGTTTAGAAAGTATCATCGTGATGTTTAGATACACTAATACAGAGAATAGAGGATGCAAGAAGAAACGTCATACTTTGACGTTATTCTTTTAGTTCTCCTAGCTAGCCTTGTGAGTGCATCCAGGTGCTCAACTTTGTGCTACACAATGAATCAGTCTGGCCTTGGGGCAGCAATTCATTCTCACACGGGGGCGTGGCCTTATGTTCTTTACAAAATTCCAAAAGCCAATCAGACTAACTCGTGTGTATCCCTTCGCTCTCGCCAAATGTGGTTGGGAGTAAAGCAAATATATATTTTCCTTGTGCTATTTCGTAGCATCAACGGTTTCGATTCGGTTGCTCCGTCGATTGCTCCACTTTGCTTTGGCTCGCCGGCAATGTTTTGAAATTCTGCAGACTGCGGTGCTCCTTTCTCTTCATCTTGAACTTAAAATCTCTGCCCCCCGGCACAGATTGGTCCCATCCTTTGTTTTTGTATTTTTAGGAGAGGGTTTCAGCGGCCTGGAGGCCAGACTGATCTGCAGAGGGAAACGCAATGTAAACTCAGGACGGTCTCGCGAGGAGGCTAGGAGGCTAGGAGGCTACCTCCTAGCATACATTATTAATAACTGTCTATAAAGACTTGGTAGGGGTTTCCTTCTGCTGTTCATACATTACTCTTGGTGGACCTAATGTCAGCTGTTGGACTGGCAATTCGCAATTCAGATTTTTTTTTTTTACTTTAAACAGGAAACAACAATTAATCCTATTAAAAGCCAAGGCAGTGCTGAAGTGGATGCTGTGACTTTAGAATCCCTAAAGCACATCGTCTCTCCATAAGCTTTAATGCACATATTGATGTGCGCCACTTGCAGACTCCCAATTAGCCGTTTTAGGATTTAACTGCTTTTCATTACTGGTTTGTGGCCACCTAGCCATTTAACCACACAGCCTGCTCCACTTACTTTCTCAATTCACTGTACACACTCTGCACATATCGCAAAGGACAAGGCAGGGTTGTGCACAAGAATTGAATGTTATCAATGTTAAGAACTTGACCAATGGCAATGCCCTGATTTGTAGTCTAAAAGAGTATAAAATATCCTTCAGATGATAAAAAGGAAATCAAATGGATAATAATAATAATTATTGCCCAGAAGCCCGTTTTGAATATACTGCATGAGCCTTTGTCCTTGCTGATCTGTTGCCATGCATGTGTGTTACAGTGCATGTGTGTTATAGTGCATGTGTGTTATAGTGCATGTGTGTTATAGTGCATGTGTGTTATAGTGCATGTGTGTTATAGTGCATGTGTGTTCAGGTGCATGTGTGTTATAGTGCATGTGTGCTATAGTGCATGTGTGTTATAGTGCATGTGTGTTATAGTGCATGTGTGTTATAGTGCATGTGTGTTATAGTGCATGTGTGCTATAGTGCATGTGTGTTATAGTGCATGTGTGTTATAGTGCATGTGTGCTATAGTGCATGTGTGTTATAGTGCATGTGTGTTATAGTGCATGTGTTATAGTGCATGTGTGTTATAGTGCATGTGTGCTATAGTGCATGTGTGTTATAGTGCATGTGTGTTATAGTGCATGTGTGTTATAGTGCATGTGTGCTATAGTGCATGTGTGTTATAGTGCATGTGTGTTATAGTGCATGTGTGTTATAGTGCATGTGTGTTATAGTGCATGTGTGTTATAGTGCATGTGTGTTATAGTGCATGTGTGTTATAGTGCATGTGTAGTGCATGTGTGTTATAGTGCATGTGTGCTATAGTGCATGTGTGTTATAGTGCATGTGTGTTATAGTGCATGTGTGTTATAGTGCATGTGTGCTATAGTGCATGTGTGTTATAGTGCATGTGTGTTATAGTGCATGTGTGTTATAGTGCATGTGTGTTATAGTGCATGTGTGTTATAGTGCATGTGTGTTATAGTGCATGTGTGTTATAGTGCATGTGTGTTATAGTGCATGTGTGTTATAGTGCATGTGTGTTATAGTGCATGTGTGTTATAGTGCATGTGTGCTATAGTGCATGTGTGTTATAGTGCATGTGTGTTATAGTGCATGTGTGTTATAGTGCATGTGTGTTATAGTGCATGTGTGTTATAGTGCATGTGTGTTATAGTGCATGTGTGTTCAGGTGCATGTGTGTTATAGTGCATGTGTGTTATAGTGCATGTGTGTTATAGTGCATGTGTGTTATAGTGCATGTGTGTTATAGTGCATGTGTGTTCAGTTCAAGGTGTCCCGGTGTGTTAAGCAGTGGTGAGTAAATAGTGCTTTTAAATGTTTTTAGGCGATCAGTGCGAGGTCACAGTCGGTACTTACAGTGAGAAAAAGCCCCTTTGATGCATAACAGTGCATCCAAAGGTCATGTTTTTGGGTCGTTTTCATAATCAGTAGGCTATGGGGGGATTTATTTTAGCTTGCTCTACTTCTTTTGGACAATGGGCATTTATTTCTTCTACATTTACAGAGCATTGCGTGTTGTGTTATTGTGCAAATAAACCTTTCTAAAGCGTTCTCGTTTGTTAGTTTCTTTGTGCTGTTATTCAAAACATTTTTTTCTGATCTATCTTTCTTTTTTCTTTTTTTTTTCATTTTATTTATTTTTTTTTTATTTTTTATTTATTTTTTTTGTTAGTTTCTTTGTGCTGTTATTCAAAACATTTACAAATGATGCTCTTAAAAAGTGATGGGGACAAAATCACCCATTTCAAAAAAGTGCTGGATGTGTGTTGCAGCGCATGTGTCTCACTGTTATTGTGCACGTGTGTTGCATTATATGTGTGTTCTAGTGCACGTGTGTTATGGTGCTTGTGTCTTGCGGTGCATGTGTGTTACAGTGCACGTCTGTTGCTGTGCATGTGAATGTGTGTCGAAGACCAAAAAAAAAATCAGTGTTTATCAAATGTTCCGAGTGTTCCTGGCAGCAGCTGCTCCAGGAGTGAGCGAGGAAAGCCCACGCAACCGCTTGTGTTTTGATCCACTTCAGGCAGCTGGCTCTCAGCCGGGCCACTCCCTGCCTCCACCGGCTCGACGCCACGGCGATGTGTTGCCTGCTGGGTTTCCTTGTCCTTCTGCTGGCTTCACGATAAGCCACGGGGCAGTGGGGTTCGGATTCCAGAGAAGTGTGTGTGGTGTGTGTGTGTGTGTGTGTGTACAGGAGCCGCTCTCTCTCTCGGTCACGGTGTGGAGGGGACGGTGTGACCGTGATCCTCTGGTAACATCTGCACCTGAAGCACCTCTGGGCAACATGAAGGCTACTCCTCAATGGTCCTCTGGCTCGATTGTTTATTTTTGACTGGTTTGTGTGTGTGCGTGTGTGCGTGTGTGCGTGTGTGTGTGTATGTGAGATGCATTTTGGATGCAGAAAATGAAAAATACATCGTCCAACTGGCTTACCAAGTTTCATTACATCACAATGACCACCTCTGTTATTATGTTCGTAGTTTTTAGGTCATTGTTTATTAAATGAAAAAATTACTTTTAAAGTTATGATTAAATGATGCGCTATTATGGTGATACATTAGGTGCAGTTCCATCCACCTGTTTTAATGTATTTTTCAATTTGCATATGAAAAAACAACTGGAAAATGCAGAAAATTCCCCAAACGCGAAATATTGCAATCAAGGAAATGTGACTGAGTGCGGTGGAAACAGATTCTGCGAACACGTGTGAATAAATGATGACAGAAAATCATGTGAAATGTGAAAAGTCAAACCTCTGCTCGTATGCATGGCTTTTACCAGAACTCTTCCAAGAGCTCATAGCTGTCATAAGTTGTTCACAACTATTGATGTGTGTGTATATATATATACACGTGTGTGTGTCCTTTGGAGGTGTCTTTTACATTACAACCCATATACACTCTTGTGTATAATCCATATGCCCATGGATCATTATTCATAACCTTTTAAAAACAGAATGGGAGAAAGAGAAAAAAAGAAAAGAAAAAGTAAAATAGGAAATACAGAAACAAGATGTGTACAGAGAAATGTGTGATTGAATACAATTGACCTTTTGCTGAGCCCAGCCCCACTTGGTTACTTTTACTATGACTGTCAAGCTGTCACACCAGACACAGCAACGCTTTCAACGATATCAGGGATAGCCAAAGGAAATAATAGCACATTTGTCATAATAGTTTTGAAATATCAGAGAGAAGTAGACAAAGGACAACAATTAGTATTTGAGAGCTACGTTCACCATATCATCAAGGGAGAAGCAACAGGATTTAAGACAGAGACTCACATTGGATGCCACGAATACGACAGAGAGAGATGCATGCATGCCAGCACTCTCCTTGAGTGGGTGTGGAGATGGCTGGTGTGTGTGTGTGTGTGTGTGTGTGTGTGTGTGTGTGTGTGTGTGTGTGTGTGTGTGTGTGTGTGTGTGTGTGTGTGTGTGCACTGATTAGGCACCGCACTGCACCTCGGGTGTGCAGCATCACCCAGCCCAATTCAATTCAATTTTTTTGAGGCTGCCTAAACCAGCCAACAACCACACACACTCCACTATATGATTTAGCCCATTGCTAAATTATGATGTATCCAATTGTTTAAAGCGTGCCAGGAATAAATGGTGGGCTTGGTCGGTACATGAATGGCTTCCATTCAATGGCTGAATGGCTGAATGGATGAGGGTCAGCAGCTTGCATGGTTGACACCGCTGTCCGTGTATGAATGGGTGAATGTGAGGCAACTGTAAAGCGCTTTGAATAAAAGCACAAAATAAATGCAATCCATTTTCCATTTACCGTTTACCATTTACAAATGCACTTGCACGTTCCATATGCACACTGCTTCAGATTTCCCCAGTTCTGAAAACTTGACGAGCCTTACGGTTGCTAACACAGGATTGGGCAGTGGCCATTTTAGGGAGGGGCTGAGCCAAGGGTCAATTGCAATCCGTCTTGCGATGAGGGTTTGTCATTCCCAGAAAGAGAGAAGAGAGTCATTGACATGTCAAGGAAAATGTGGTGTTCAGTAACAATGGCGTTCCGTGGTCCACAATATATCTCAGTGGAGCCAGCAGGGAGTGTGTTTGTCTCTTCTGTCAACTGCCAGGGGACAGAATTCAATCACGACTTATTGTTGGACCTGTCTGTACAGTGTCTATCACGTCACTGTCCTCACACTACCTTGACAGTGGTGGACACTCTCACATGCACGCAGGACCACACACACACACACACACACACACACACACACACACACACATGCCTGCACACAGACGCAGGCACACAAACACACACACACACACACACACACACACACACACACACACACACACACACACACACACACAACACACACACACATACACACACACAGAGACACACACACACACGTCACTTGACACACACTTCCATTCATAAGCAGTAACCCGTGCACCACACCAGTGTATTGATCAGTGAGGTGGAACACAGCGCAGCAGCGTCTCAGAGGGACGCTTCCTGTCACTGTAATGACTTCACTTAGTCCCAGGATCCCGAGCACATATTGATACGAGCCCCCTGCAGTACAGTCAGCCATCGTTTGTCCAAAAATGTCCCGAGAGGATCAACCCACCCTCCCACCCTCCCACCCCCACCACCACCATGTACAGATGTTAGTATTGTTATTTCAAAATCTCTATTGAACTGTTCCTTGTTTAACCGCTATGGTAATCAACCTGACTCAATAAACATAGTCCAGGTGTGTGTGTGCGTGTGTGTGTGTGTGTGTGTGTGTGTGTGTGTGTGTGTGTGTGTGTGTGTGTGTGTGTGTGTATATGCATATCATTGTCTATAATTAGAGGAAGAAAGGATGAGGAGCGAGGGGCTTCTACATGCTAACATGTCCGACAGGAGACGTGTGAACAGAGCCCGAGGTACATCCCACGCCGACACCCGAGGGTGCTCTGCTTTCATCCCCCGCTGGTGCACAAGCAACACACCTCTGGCCTAACTGAGATGTCCTCACTGGAGGAGTCTTGTTGTTGTCTTGTTTTGAGACGAGTCAAGCACACAACTTATTTCATGCCATAAAAAAACATGCAGGCATGGATGTACACACACACACACAACCGTAAGTGCACACACATGCATGCACACACACACACACACACACACACACACACACACACACACACACACACACACACACACACATATGTATATGCATAGATACGGTGATTGAATCCCATTTTAAGGTTGTTACAGTGAACATCCTACAACCATCACGGCGACCATCACGCAGCTGGCAAATAGCATTCAGTATAATAAAATTACAATTTGGCATTTACTTACTTTTTTAAACAAAGATACGAAGGTAATGGTTTAGTAAAAAGGTAAAAAGGTAATGGTTTACTGCAATTGATGATTATTTGAGCTAGTTGGCAGGCATTAGTCTTCTGTGTGAGCTTATCTAAAATGAGGATTGTGAGCAGTTTTCACATAGTGAGAGGGGAAAGGGTTCAGCCTATAACTTGGAAGTGTCATATTCTCTGTCGCAAGAAAACTAATTCACAGGTTTTCTTGGGTGCATGTGACAATGAAATTAGCTTTTGTAAGGTCAAAAATAAGTATACACACACACACACACACATACATACACACACACATGCACACACACACATATACACACACATACACACATGTGCGCGCACACACATATACACACACATACACACATGTGCGCGCACACACACACACACAAGCTGTATGTAAATATGCAGTATTACATTATAAATAAATTAAGAATCTGTTATGGACCGGCAGTTTTGTTTCTTATGAACTGCTAATGGAACCAGAACACTTTCACTCCACCTTGACATGACTTTCACCCTCGTACACACCCTCTGTTTGTGTGTGTGTGTGTGTGTGGTGTGTGTGTGTGTGTGTGTGTGTGTGTGTGTGTGTACGTGTATGTGTGCACGTGACATTATTTTGGCAATTTATACATGTAAAATAGCTGTGCTGGAGCGGGCGAGAGCAAAAACAGAGAGAGGCCGGAGGAACAGAAAAAGCATGTTGGTGGCGTTACAATGACGAAAGACCTGCCAGAGGTTTGACAGAACGGAGGTCTTTTTTGTCCGGGACCCTCTGGGTTCAAAAACAATCGAAGACATCCACCATGTCTGTTACCTTCAAGATGGTGGAGGAGGGCTGGCGGCGACAGAGGAATGACAGGATAATAAACCAGCCCACAGAAGAGGAGGTGGAGCAACCATATCTGTTCACTCTGTGAAAGACAAGTATATATACTGTATTATACATATATTGTGGAAATTGCATCAAAAAGCAAGAGACAACTTCTCACGTTGAGCACACGAGTTCGTGTGTCGTTTAATTTGAATCGCAAAAACCAGAACTACAAAGATGGCGCTGCCCCGGAACCAAAACAAGCATGGGGCTCTACGTCATCACACACACAGATTAGTTAAAGGGACACGATCCCGAAACAGTCAAACTTGCATGCATAACACATAACATTAAACAACTGCATGAAATAACAGTGCGTAGAACCACACTAGAGAACAAGGGTGAATTATGTCACATTCACTACACACGTCCCCCCAGAATTCACCATATCAGAAGAAAAAAACAGTCATCGAGGAGGTGGACGTATTAACCGGCCACAACGGCTGCGCCGTTACAGGAGGTCGAGGAGACACAACTGCGGCAGGTGTCCCGCCATGACACGGGTGTGGGGCATGGAGTGTGGGAGTTTTGGGAGGGAGGGGAGCCGGGGGTGGGGGCAGAGCTGGAGGTCGTCCACGTCGTGGGGGCTGGGCCAATTCAATGGGCCTAGCCACGTCCAAGTGAGCTGGTTGAGGCGGTCAATGGAGAGTCGCTCCGGTTTGCCGCCCATGTCCACCACAAAATGTTTGTCCCCCGTCTCCAAAACACGGAATGGGCCCTCGT
Source organism: Coryphaenoides rupestris (assembly GCA_002895965.2). Classification (NCBI taxonomy): domain Eukaryota; kingdom Metazoa; phylum Chordata; class Actinopteri; order Gadiformes; family Macrouridae; genus Coryphaenoides; species Coryphaenoides rupestris. The sequence continues at coordinate 38,993 of PIJE02001050.1, read as the reverse complement.
AGGGTGGGCGTAGTGGTCCCCTGTGGGCGTCGTGGCGAATGAAAACGTAGTCAGCCGTCTTAAGCCCAGCGGGGATGTGCGACTGAGGGAGGCCGTGACGGGAAGTAGGGGACAGGTGCGAAAAGCCTCGCATTGTCCAGTAGCGTGGCCCGCTCGAGAGTCGCAGACCAAGGAACGGGTGGTGCTAGGGACAAATCCCCTGGAACCCGCAGCGGCTGGCCATAGACCAGCTCTGCGGATGAGGACTGTAGGTCTTCCTTTGGTGCAGTCCTGATGCCCAGCATTACCCACGGGAGCTTGTCGACCCAGTTGCTGTCTTTGAGGCTGGCACGAAGAGCAGCCTTCATTGACCTATGGAATCGCTCACAGAGTCCATTAAGCCTGTGGGTGATATGCGGTCGTGCGGTGGAGTTTCACCCCAAGGCTCTGTGCGACAGCGTCCACAGCTCAGACGTAAACTGCACGCCCCGGTCAGAGGATATGTCCGAAGGAGTGCCGAAACGGGCAACCCAGGTGCCGATAAATGCCCCTGTCATCTCGACAGATGCCAGCGATGTCAGTGGCACAGCCTCAGGCCAACGGGTGTTCCTGTCAACCATGGTCAATAGGTATGTGAAACCGTGAGAGGAGGGCAGAGGGCCTACCAGATCCACGTTAACATGGTCAAACCGTCTCTCTGGCACCGGGAACAACTCTAACGGGGCTTTAGTGTGGCGGTGTACTTTGGCCCGTTGGCACTCAAGACAGGTGTTAGCCCAGTCCCTGACATCCTTCTTGAGGCCGTGCCAAACAAACTTCGCTGCAACCAGTCTCTGTGACGCTTTCGAACCTGGGTGGGAGAGACCATGGATGGCATCAAAAACTTGTCGTCTCCATCCCGTGGGAATGATTGGCTGAGGACTGCCTGTGGAGACGTCACACAGGAGCGTAGTCCGTAGTCGTCAGCCCTGTAGTCGAGGTCCTCAGGAGTTGCACGTCTGGGTCTGTGGTCTGGTCCGCTGCCATGCGGCTGTAATCCAAACCAAGATGGACTGCTCCTGCCACAGCCCGTGACAGGCAGTCCGCCACCTGGTTGTCCTTACCGGCAACGTGCTGTAAATCCGTGGTGAACTCCGAAATGTAGGACAGATGACGTTGCTGGCGGGCGGACCACGGCTCAGCCACCTTGGCCATGGCGAAAGTCAGCGGCTTGTGGTCGACAAAAGCAGTGAAGTGTCGACCTTCCAGCAGGGAGCGAAAATGTCTGATGGCGAGGTAGAGACCAAGCAGCTCCTGGTCGAAAGTGCTGTACTTCCGCTCACTGGGCGCAACTGACGGCTGAAGAAAGCAAGCCTACCCACTGCTCGTAGACGGCACCGACAGTGTAGTCGGAGGCGTCCGAGGTGATGGTGATGGAGGCTGTGGGAGAAGGATGTGCCAGCATGGTGGCGTTCGCCAGGGCTGCCTTAGTGTCAGCAAAGGCCTTGTCCCTGCTCTCAGTCCAGTCCACAGTGTGCTTGGGCTTACCTTTCAAGGCCTCGTGCAAGGGCCGCATGAGCTGGGCGGCTCGAGGGATGAAGCGGTGGTAAAAATTCACCATGCCGAGGAACTCCTGCAGGGCTTTGACAGTGAGCGGGCGTGGAAACTGGGCGACCGCCTCCACCTTTGATGGGAGAGGGACTGCACCGTCCTTAGTGACTCTGTGCCCCAAGAAATCAATGATGGAGAGACCAAACTGGCACTTGGCGGGGTTGACAATTAGCCCATGTTGGCTGAGCCGCTGAGATTTGGACGTGCTCGCCACCAGGATGTCGTCCAAGTACACAAAAAGAAAAGGCAGTTCCCGTAAAACAGAGTCCATGAGGCGTTGAAAAGATTGAGCCATGTTTTTAAGGCCGAAAGGCATTCTCAGGAACTCAAAAAGACCAAACGGCGTGATCACTGCTGTTTTGGGAATGTCCAGTGAGTGTACAGGCACCTGATGATATACCCGGACGAGGTCCACCTTGGAAAAAAATCACCATACCAGCCAGGTGTGCTGAAAAATCCTGTATGTTCGGGACTGGGTATCGGTCAGGTGTTGCTGGTAGTCGCCACACGGGCGCCAGCCGCCACCAGGTTTGGGGACGATGTGGAGGGGTGACGCCCACGGGCTGTCGGATCGGCGGACTATACCCAGGCGTTCCATGTTTGAAAACTCAGCCTTTGCAACGGCAAGCTTGGTCAGGTCGAGGCGCGAGCACGGGCGTAGATGGGTGGACCAGTAGTGGTGAGATGGTGCTCCACACCATGCTTCACGGCAGACGCAGAGAAAGTGGGCTGAGTGAGAGCTGGGAACCCGGCAAGTAGACGGTGGAAGTCATCTGAGGCGGAGAGCATGCTCGACAGTCGTATGGAGTCAGCCCCACTGAGCGTGCACGTATAAGAACAAAACGTGACGGCATCAATCAAACGGCGGTTCTTTACATCCACCAACAGTCCATGTGCACACAAAAAATTGGCGCCGAGGAGGGGAACGGCGACCTTTGCTGTAACAAAGTCCCACCCAAACCGATGCACCTCGTTCCATATGTGTGGATGGGGTTCCCATTAGCAGCTTCCATAGGGGGGCCGTGGCTGTCGGTCACCATGTCCAAACGGGATGCAGGCAGGACTCTGTGCTCCCGTGTCGCACAGGAAACGTCATCCGGAGATGCTGTCGCGGATGAAAGGCAGCCTGCCTACGCGGACGTTGCGTGAGATCTCACGCGTTTCAGAGTAACAGCGTTCGCGGTCATGGTCGTGTCGTGTCTCTGGATACGTCCAGCAGACATCACGTCGGGGTCACCAGTGTGGAAATTGCATTAAAAAGCAAGAGAAAATTTCTCACGTTGAGCACACGAGTTCGTGTGTCGTTTAATTTGAATAGGAAAACACTGAACTCTCAAAATGGCGCTGACCCGGAACCAAAACAAGTATGGGGCTCTACGTCATCACACGTTATGTCACATTCACTACACAATATCTAGATATATATCTAGATATATATATATCTATATATACATAGATATCTCTATATATATATGTATATATATGTATATATATATATCTAGATATATATATATATATATCTAGAGATCTCTATGTATATATATATATATAGACATATATATCTATATATACATCTATATATATCTAGAGATCTCTATGTATATATATATCTATATATATATATATAGATATATATAGACATATATATCTATATATACATAGATATCTCTAGATATCTATATATATCTAGAGATATCTGTATATATATATCTATATATATATAGATATATATATCTAGAGATATCTATAACACCCCCCCTGTCTCTACAGCAGCAGCAGCAGGAGGAGGAGGAGGAGGAGGAGCAGCAGCAGCAGGAGCAGCAGCAGCAGCAGCAGGAGGATCCGCTGCTCGTCTATCAGGAGGAGGATCCGCTGCTCGTCTATCAGGAGGAGGATCCGCTGCTCGTCTATCAGGAGGAGGAGCAGCGCTCTGATCTGCTGATCAACACCATCGATAATAGAGCTGATAGATCCTATAGAGCTAGTAGAGGTTAGCAAGCAGCTAGTAGAGGCAGTTAGATGTTAGCTGTTAGCTTAGCCGCTCCAGCTAACATCTCGTGGATAATTTTACCTCCAATAATCCATCAGCTTGTAATCATCGATGGTTTTTATTGATCCGTCAGCAGGTCGACATGTTAGCCGACAGGCCTCAGGACAAAGGAAGACAGGCTAGGCTAGGCTAGGCTAAGCGGCTACATGGATGCTCGTTGTGCTGAATAATGTGATTCCGTTAGTTGACATAAGTTGAGTGAACTAGTATCCTATATAGCGGTATATAATGACATGTACATATATATTTATGTACATATATATTTATGTGTACATATAATGTACACATAAATATCATCTCTATGGCCCGGCTAGCTGCTATCAGTAGGACCAGCTGCTGAGCTTCAGGAGGCTGGTAGCGTCTGCTAACATCTGGTAGCATCTGTAGAGTTAGTTAGTGTTTAGAGTTAGTAGTTAGTTAGTGTTTAAAGTTAGGAGTTAGTTAGTGTTTAAAGTTAGGAGTTAGTTAGTGTTTAGAGTTAGTAGTTAGTTAGTGTTTAAAGTTAGGAGTTAGTTAGTGTTTAGAGTTAGTAGTTAGTATTTAGAGTTAGTACTTAGTTAGTGTTTAGAGTTAGTAGTTAGTGTTTAGAGTTAGTAGTTAGTATTTAGAGTTAGTACTTAGTTAGTGTTTAGAGTTAGTACTTAGTTAGTTTCGAGTTAGTGTTTCGAGTTAGTAGTTAGTGTTTAGAGTTAGTAGTTAGTATTTAGAGTTAGTACCTTTAGTTAGTGTTTAGAGTTAGTACTTAGTGTATAGAGTTAGTTAGTGTTTAGAGTTAGTAGTTAGTGTTTAGAGTTAGTAGTTGGTTAGTTAGTGTTCAGGTGATGGATCTCAATAGTCACCTGCAGACGTGGCTCAGCCTCCTCCTCCTCACTGGTAACTATAGCATCAGTAGCATCATTATATATATAGAATTACATCCTTGTATTATATATATATTTTTCATAACTTCATTACATTCAAATGTTTTGTTCGGTCTTATTTATGCTTGGTCCACAGTTCATCTCTAAAAGTCTAACATTACTTTATCTCTAAATGTTTACTTCGGTATATCTCACATTACTTTATCTCTAAATGTTTACTTCGGTATATCTCACATTACTTTATCTCTAAATGTTTAGAGTAACTGTATTTTATTCGTGATTTGTATTTTGTCATTAGATTGGACTTTTGTCTCTTATCATCCCTGGGTCTTATAATTGGCTTCAGTTACCCCCTTAGCTTCAGGTAGCATGTTAGTTTCTTCCATCTAAACACTTTTAGCATGTTAGCTTCTTCCATCTAAACACTTTTAGTATGTTAGCTTCCTCCAGCTAAACATGGTTAGCATGTTTCATACGTGTTGTGTTTCCAGGTTGTATCGCTGACTCCCAGAGGGCCGACAACGTCTATGTTTCTGGAATCTCTGATGGTGAGAATTTCATAACTGTTAAAAAGTTCATAACATTCAATTAAATCATGAAGAGGTGAATAAAGTGTATTAATAATAATAATAATAATAATAATAATAATGATGTCATGTGTTAGCGTGTGGAGATGTAGCAGAGCTGGTGCATGCCTCTAGTGGCGTGATAACCAGCCCAGGATGGCCCTTCCAGTATCCATCCTCACTCAACTGTAGCTGGAACATCAGGGGCAGGCCTGGTGACATCATCACCCTCAGGTAGACACACACACCTGCACTCTCAGGTACACCTGCACTCTCAGGTACACCTGCACGCCAAGGTACACACACACACACCTGCACTCTCAGGTACACCTGCACGCCAAGGTACACACACACCTGCACGCCAAGGTACACACACACACACACACCTGCACTCTCAGGTACACCTGCACGCCAAGGTACACACACACCTGCACGCCAAGGTACACACACACACACCCCTGCACTCTCAGGTACACACCTGCACTCTCAGGTACACCTGCACACCAAGCTACACACACACCTGCACGCCAAGGTACACACACACACCTGCACTCTCAGGTACACACACACCTGCACTCTCAGGTACACACACACACCTGCACTCTCAGGTACACACACACCTGTACGCCAAGGTACACACACACCTGTACGCCAAGGTACACACACACACCTGCACTCTCAGGTACACACACACCTGCACTCTCAGGTACACACACCAAGGTTATTATAGTTAACGAAAACTAACGAAAAAACAAAAACTAGGTGTGAAAAAACATTTTCGTTAACTGAAATAAAAATTAAAACGGGGCTTTACAAAAAAACGATGACTAACTGAAACTGTATTGTGTCTTTCCAAAACTAACTAAAATAAAATAAAATTATAGAGAAAATGTCTTTAGTTTTCGTCTTTTTATTATTATTGTCAATTTATTTCATACATATTAGGGGTGTAACAAATAACCGATTTGAATCGGAAAATCGGTTTTGATTTAAAAGATGCGAGTGCATCGGTACACGGACCCTGGATCGGTCTAAACGTAGCAAGAACCGGCCGATGGCCCGATCACAAAGTTATGAATCAGTTTTATGTTGTTGTGATGCTGAATCCTCCGTCTGCTCAGTGTCTGCAGCGCTCTCTCACACACACACACACACACACACACACACACACACACACACACACACACACACACACACACACACACACACACACACACACACACACACACACTCGCGAGACTTGTCATAGCACAGGCGTAGAATTTAGTGGGGACGCTGGGGACATGTCCCCACTAATATCCAGCGATATCCATCCCCCCCCCAAAGAGACGCTGACTCTGAGCCCCGCGCCTCACAGGAGCGTCGCATCCTTGGCGCAATATCTGTGATGATCTGTTTGTGTCATAGTAACGTTAGATAGAGCTCTGTTTGTGTCATAGTAACGTTAGATAGAGCTCTGTTTGTGTCATAGTAACGTTAGATAGAGCTCTGTTTGTGTCATAGTAACGTTAGATAGCTGCTCTGTTTGTGTCATAGTAACGTTAGATAGCTGCTCTGTTTGTGTCATGGTAACGTTAGATAGCTGCTCTGTTTGTGAGGGAAAGACAAAAAATGTCCGATACGATTCCTCTCCAGAACTTAATTTGTGCCAACAGTGAAATGTATTAGTTAGTTTTATTGTCAGAGGGACTTTGTAAAGTTCTTAAAATGCAATATGTTACTCTAATAAACATGACATGTTTCTGAATTCACATGTCAAAAGTGACAAAATACTTGTTCCCTGGTCTTTGATAAATCTATTTGAAGGTTTATAGTATTGACTTATGTTAATTCATAATGTAAAATGATTGTCTACTTTAAACAAGGAACTCTATCAGATGGTATCATATCCCATTAAATCGTATCGAACCGAATCGTTCCATTTTAAAAATGTATCGTCCCTGAATCGTATCGGACCTCATGTATCTAGATACGTGTCGCGCCTCATGTATCTAGATACGTGTCGCGCCTCATGTATCTAGATACGTGTCGCGCCTCATGTATCTAGATACGTGTCGCGCCTCATGTATCTAGATACGTGTCGCGCCTCATGTATCTAGATACGTGTCGCGCGTCATGTATCTAGATACGTGTCGCGCTTCATGTATCTAGATACGTGTCGCGCTTCATGTATCTAGATACGTGTCGCCCATTATCCCCCTCCATGTATCTATACGTGTCGCGCCTCATGTATCTAGATACGTGGTCGCGCCTCATGTATCTAGATACGTGTCGCGCCTCATGTATCTAGATACGTGTCGCGCCTCATGTATCTAGATACGTGTCGCGCCTCATGTATCTAGATACGTGTCGCGCCTCATGTATCTAGATACGTGTCGCGCCTCATGTATCTAGATACGTGTCGCTCCTCATGTATCTAGATACGTGTCGCGCCTCATGTATCTAGATACGTGTCGCGCCTCATGTATCTAGATACGTGTCGCGCCTCAATGTATCTAATACGTGTCGCGCCTCATGTATCTAGATACGTGTCGCGCCTCATGTATCTAGATAACGTGTCGCGCCTCATGTTTATCTAGATACGTGTCGCGCACTCCATGTATCTAGATACCGTGTCGCGCCTCATGTATCTAGGATACCGTGTCGCGCCTCATGCTATCTAGCATACGTGTTCGCGCCCATGTATCTAGATACGTGGTCGCCGCCTCATGTAATCTAGTACGTGTCGCGCCTCACTGTATCTAGATTACGTGTCGCGCCTCATGTATCTAGATACTGTCGCCGCCCTCAATGTATCTAGTATACGTGTCGCGCCTCAATGTATCTAGAGTACGTGTCGCGCCTCATGTATCTAGATACGTGTCGCGCCTCATGTATCTAGATAACGTGTCGCGCCTCATGTATCTAGATACGTGTCGCGCCTCATTGTATCTAGATACGTGTCGCGCCTCATGTATCTAGATACGTGTCGCGCCTCATGTATCTAGATACGTGTCGCGCCTCATGTATCTAGATACGTGTCGCGCCTCATGTATCTAGATACGTGTCGCGCCTCATGTATCTAGATACGTGTCGCGCCTCATGTATCTAGATACGTGTCGCGCCTCATGTATCTAGATACGTGTCGCGCCTCGTGTCGCGCCTCATGTATCTAGATACGTGTCGCGCCTCATGTATCTAGATACGTGTCGCGCCTCATGTATCTAGATACGTGTCGCGCCTCATGTATCTAGATACGTGTCGCGCCTCATGTATCTAGATACGTGTCGCGCCTCATGTATCTAGATACGTGTCGCGCCTCATGTATCTAGATACGTGTCGCGCCTCATGTATCTAGATACGTGTCGCGCCTCATGTATCTAGATACGTGTCGATCGTCTTTTTTGGAGAGATGCACACCTGTAATACATGTCATCCATAGCCTCAGTCTATCTTCCGCTGTGCCACTTGTAGTACACGCCCCTCGCCTTGTATCATGGCGGCAAAAGTCAGGAGAAAGCGACAGAGTCCATTTGGGATGACTTTGTATATGAATGTGTCACAAATAAGAGCAAGAGCCTTGCAGTGGAAGATGATCAAATATGTGGAGCATTTATCAAGGGGACTTTTTTTGACCTTTTTGAATCTCGCCCCTGACAAATATGGACATGGAAACCAGGGGGGCCGCAGCCCAGGTCACTTTTGGAGTCTGATATAATATTTCTTTTTTATAAAAGTTGAGTTGGTTCAAGTACACGGCGCCATTAGTGAAACACGCATGCATGTAAGTCAGTTTTCTTTACATAACCTAGGCTACATATTACTGTCATAGTCATTTTCTGTGGTATGGCTGGACTATTGTGTTGGTTACTTTTTTGTGTTACTGCGCTTGTCTCAAATGTGTGGGTGCTGCTTGTGTATTTACATTTCGCTCTTCTTTTAGTCGACATTTAATCAATGCAGGAAAACTTTTAGCAAGCTTTTCATAATAAATCAGTTGTCCCTGATGCAGCTTCAGGCTCAGCAGCCCTGTCTCCCCATCCCCTACATAATGCACACATACTGTATATACTACAGGATCTACTATTCATTTTGAGCATGTTGTTTTGCAAGCAAAAAATGAAGCTTCCCTGACTGGCCCCCCCTTGGTCTGTTGCGTTCCACGGTAAAGACTAAAACTAATACTGAAACTAATAAAACAAAACTCAAACTGAGCATTTTCAAAAATATAAACTAAACTAAACTAGCAAACCTGCTTTGAAAACTAATTAAAACTAAACTGAAATTGAAAACAAAAAGTCAAAACGAAATAAAAACTAATGAAAAATGCAAAACTATAATAACCTTGACACACACACACACCTGCACTCTCAGGTACACACCTGCACTCTCAGGTACACACCTGCACTCTCAGGTACACACACACACCTGCACTCTCAGGTACACACCTGCACTCTCAGGTACACACACACACCTGCACTCTCAGGTACACACCTGCACTCTCAGGTACACACGCACCTGCACTCTCAGGTACACACACACCTGCATGCCAAGGTACTGGGGGGGGGGGGGGGGGGGGGGGTTGGGTTCCCTGGGGTGGGGGAGGTTGTTGTCCAAACCCCTCTCACTCTCTCACTGTCTCACTCTCTAACCCTCTAACCCTCTCACTGTCTCACACTCTAACCCTCTCACTGTCTCACTCTCTAACCCTCTAACCCTCTAACTCTCTAACCCTCTCACTGTCTACTCTCTAACCCTCTCACTCTCTAACCGTCTCACTCTCTAACCCTCTCACTTTCTAACCATCTCATTGTCTCACTCTCTAACCCTCTCACTGTCTCACTCTCTAACCCTCTCACCCTCTAACCCTCTCACTCGCTAACCCTCTCACTCTCTAACCCTCTCACTCTCTAACCCTCTAACTCTCTAACCCTCTCACTGTCTAACCCTCTAACCCTCTCACTGTCTCACTCTCTAACCCTCTCACCCTCTAACCCTCTAACTCTCTCACTGTCTCACTCTCTAACCCTCTCACTGTCTCACACTCTAACCCTCTCACTCTCTAACCCTCTCACCCTCTAACCCTCTAACTCTCTAACCCTCTCACTGTCTTACTCTTTAACCCTCTCACTGTCTCACTCTCTAACCCTCTCACCCTCTAACCCTCTCACTGTCTCACTCTAACCCTCTCACTCTCTAACCCTCTAACCCTCTCACTGTCTCACTCTCTAACCCTCACTCTCTACCCTCTCACTGTCTAACCATCTCACTGTCTCACTCTCTAACCCTCTCACTCTCTAACCCTCTCACTGTCTAACCATCTCACTGTCTCACTCTTTAACCCTCTCACTCTCTAACCCTCTCACTGTCTCACAATTTAACCCTCTCACTCTCTAACCGTCTCACTCTCTAACCCTCTCACTCTCTAACCATCTCATTGTCTCACTCTCTAACCCTCTCACTGTCTCACTCTCTAACCCTCTCACTCTCTAACCCTCTAACTCTCTAACCCTCTCACTGTCTTACTCTCTAACCGTCTAACCCTCTCACTGTCTCACTCTCTAACCCTCTCACCCTCTAACCCTCTAACTCTCTCACTGTCTCACTCTCTAACCCTCTAACCCTCTCACTGTCTCACACTCTAACCCTCTCACTCTCTAACCCTCTCACCCTCTAACTCTCTAACCCTCTCACTGTCTTACTCTTTAACCCTTTCACTGTCTCACTCTCTAACCCTCTCACCCTCTAACCCTCTCACTGTCTCACTCTAACCCTCTCACTCTCTAACCCTCTCACTGTCTCACTCTCTAACCCTCACTCTCTAACCCTCTCACTGTCTAACCATCTCACTGTCTCACTCTCTAACCCTCTCACTCTCTAACCCTCTCACTGTCTAACCCTCTCACTGTTTCACTATTTAACCCTCTCACTCTCTAACCTCTCACTCTCTAACCCTCTCACTCTCTAACCCTCTCACTCTCTAAACCCTCTCACTCTCTCACTCTCTAACCCTCTCACTGTCTCACTGTCTCACTCTCTAACCCTCTCACTCTCTAACCCTCTCACTCTCTAACCCTCTAACCCTCTCACTCTCTAACCCTCTAACCCTCTCACTCTCTAACCCTCTAACCCTCTAACCCTCTCACTCTCTCACCCTCTCACTCTCTAACCCTCTCACCCTCTAACTCTCTCACTGTCTCACTCTCTAACCCTCTAACCCTCTCACTGTCTCACACTCTAACCCTCTCACCTCTAACCCTCTAACTCTCTAACCCTCTCACTGTCTCACTCTCTAACCCTCTCACCCTCTAACCCTCTAACCCTCTCACTGTCTCACTCTAACCTCTCACTCTCTTAACCCTCTAACCCTCTCACTGTCTCACTCTCTAACCCTCACTCTCTAACCCTCTCACTGTCTAACCATCTCACTGTCTCACTCTCTAACCCTCTCACTCTCTAACCCTCTCACTGTCTAACCATCTCACTGTCTCACTCTCTAACCCTCTCACTCTCTAACCCTCTCACTCTCT
>PIJE02001050.1:0-18282 GCA_002895965.2 Coryphaenoides rupestris | reverse complement strand
TTGATGTTGAGCATGGTGTATATGTGGTCGTCATGGTGTACATATAGAGATGTGTTGATGTAGACATGGTGTATATGTGGTCGTCATGGTGACATATAGAGATGTGTTGATGTAGACATGGTGTATATGTGGTCGTCATGGTGACATATAGAGATGTGTTGATGTAGACATGGTGTATATGTGGTCGTCATGGTGACACAGGTACTATCACATAGAGATGTTTGATGTAGACATGGTGTATATGTGGTTGTTCATGGTGGACACAGGTACTATCATATTAGGAGATGTGTTGATAGTAGGACGTGGTGTATATGTGGTCGTCATGGTGACACAGGTACTATCACATAGAGATGTGTTGATGTAGACATGGTGTATATGTGGTCGTCATGGTGACACAGGTACTATCATATAGAGATGTGTTGATGTAGACATGGTGTATATGTGGTCGTCATGGTGACACAGGTACTATCATATAGAGATGTGTTGATGTAGACATGGTGTATATGTGGTCGTCATGGTGACACAGGTACTATCACATAGAGATGTGTTGATGTAGACATGGTGTATATGTGGTCGTCATGGTGACACAGGTACTATCATATAGAGATGTGTTGATGTAGACATGGTGTATATGTGGTCGTCATGGTGACACAGGTACTATCATATAGAGATGTGTTGATGTAGACATGGTGTATATGTGGTCGTCATGGTGACATATAGAGATGTGTTGATGTAGACATGGTGTATATGTGGTCGTCGTGGTGACACAGGTACTATCATATAGAGATGGTGTTGATGTAGACATGGTGTATATGTGGGTCGTCATGTGACAACAGTACTATCATATAGAGATTGTGGTTGATGTAGACATGGTGTATATTGGTCGTCATGGTGACATATAGAGATGTGTTTGATGTTGACATGGTGTATATGTGGTCGTCATGGTGACACAGGTACTATCATATAGAGATGTTGAATGTAGACATGGTTATATTTTGGTCGTCCATGGTGACATCATAGAGATGTGTTGATGTAGGACATGTGTATATGTGGTCGTCATGGTGACACAGGTACTATCAATAGAGATGTTGTTGATGTAAGACCATGGGTGTATATGTGGTCCGTCATGGTGACATATAGAGATGTGTTGATGTAGACATGGTGTAATATGTGGTCGTGCATGGTGGACATATAGAGATGTGTTGATGTAGACATGGTGTATATGTGGTCGTCATGGTGACAAAAAAAAATAGAGGATGTGTTGATGTTGACATGGTGTATATGTGGCGTCATGGGTGACATATAGAGATGTTGATGTAGACATGGGTGTATATGTGGTCGTCATTGGCTGACATATAGAGATGTGTTGATGTAGAACATGGTGTATATGTGGTCGTCATGGTGACACAGGTACTATCATATAGAGATGTTGATGTAACATGGTTGTATATGTGGTCGTCATCGGTTGAACATATAGAGATGTGTTGATGTAGACATGGTGTATATTGTGGTCGTCATGGTGACATATAGAGATGTGTTGATGTAGACATGGTGTATATGTGGTCGTCATGGTGACATATAGAGATGTGTTGATGTAGACATGGTGTATATGTGGTCGTCATGGTGACACAGGTACTATCATATAGAGATGTTGATGTAGACATGGTGTATATGTGGTCGTCATGGTGACATATAGAGATGTGTTGATGTAGACATGGTGTATATGTGGTCGTCATGGTGACACAGGTACTATCATATAGAGATGTTTGATGTAGACATGGTGTATATGTGGTCGTCATGGTGACATATAGAGATGTGTTGATGTAGACATGGTGTATATGTGGTCGTCATGGTGACATATAGAGATGTGTTGATGTTGACATGGTGTATATGTGGTCGTCGTGGTGACATATAGAGATGTGTTGATGTAGACATGGTGTATATGTGGTCGTCATGGTGACATATAGAGATGTGTTGATGTTGACATGGTGTATATGTGGTCGTCATGGTGACATATAGAGATGTTGATGTAGACATGGTGTATATGTGGTCGTCATGGTGACATATAGAGATGTGTTGATGTAGACATGGTGTATATGTGGTCGTCATGGTGACATATAGAGATGTGTTGATGTAGACATGGTGTATATGTGGTCGTCATGGTGACATATAGAGATGTTGATGTAGACATGGTGTATATGTGGTCGTCATGGTGACATATAGAGATGTGTTGATGTAGACATGGTGTATATGTGGTCGTCATGGTGACATATAGAGATGTGTTGATGTAGACATGGTGTATATGTGGTCGTCATGGTGACACAGGTACTATCATATAGAGATGTTGATGTAGACATGGTGTATATGTGGTCGTCATGGTGACATATAGAGATGTGTTGATGTTGACATGGTGTATATGTGGTCGTCGTGGTGACATATAGAGATGTGTTGATGTAGACATGGTGTATATGTGGTCGTCATGGTGACATATAGAGATGTGTTGATGTTGACATGGTGTATATGTGGTCGTCGTGGTGACATATAGAGATGTGTTGATGTAGACATGGTGTATATGTGGTCGTCATGGTGACACAGGTACTATCATATAGAGATGTGTTGATGTAGACATGGTGTATATGTGGTCGTCATGGTGACATATAGAGATGTGTTGATGTAGACATGGTGTATATGTGGTCGTCGTGGTGACATATAGAGATGTGTTGATGTAGACATGGTGTATATGTGGTCGTCATGGTGACATATAGAGATGTGTTGATGTAGACATGGTGTATATGTGGTCGTCATGGTGACATATAGAGATGTGTTGATGTAGACATGGTGTATATGTGGTCGTCATGGTGACATATAGAGATGTGTTGATGTAGACATGGTGTATATGTGGTCGTCATGGTGACATATAGAGATGTGTTGATGTAGACATGGTGTATATGTGGTGACGGTGTGTGTGGTTGCTAGGCGTCTGTGCTGGAGAACCTCCGTCTGGCGGTCCGCTCTCAGCTTGGCTTCACCACCCTGCGCCTCCCCGCCTCTGGTCGCCATAGCAACCTGTGGCGTGGCCTCTTCTGGTCGTCACGGTCGCGGAGGTCGGGATCGTTGCCCCTGGTGACGGCCGACCCCCCCCATCCAGTCCCCGCCCGGGAGCCCGCCCCCCTCTCCCCTGCCGGGGCGCAGGGGGGAGGGGCGCTCTCCCTCCTCTCCCAGAAGGCCCCGCCCCCCGGCGCCATAGACGCCGTGGTCTCTGTGGTGACGGAGAGTCCGCCCCCTCCCCCCCCGCCGCCCCCCCCGCCCCAGCGCTGGGGGGCGGGGCGGCTGGGGCGGGGCCTGCGCCTCCTCTCTCTCCTCCTCCCCCAGCGCCCCGCCCTCCGGCAGCAGGAGGAGCAGCAGGAGGAGGAGGAGGAGGAGGAGGACGTGGAGCTCCTCATCCCAGACTCCTCCCCCTCCTCCCTGGCCTCAGGCCACACCCGCCACCATCACCGTGGAGACGCCTACTACGGCGATGGTTACCAGGATGACCAGGGTGAGGGTTACCATGGAGACGGTCCGTGTGAACACTGTGGGATTGTGCACACGGCCCGCATCCCCGATGGCTGCCTGGTCGCCGGTGGCAACAAGACAGAGAGCAGCGACGACGAGATGCTGCTGCTCTGCTAGCGCTAGCCACTAACCAGGATGCTAACTACTCATGCTAACCAGGACCCTTACCGCTAACCAGGACGCTAACTAGGAAGCTAATGCTAACCACTAACACTAACCAGGATGTTAGCCAGGATGCGTTGTTTACAGAGATGCTAACCAAGACACCGGATTACTCTGTAGGATGCTAACAGCTAGCACTGGACTGCTAGGTGCTACGTCAACATGGACAACATGTTGGTCTTTTCTTCTGAACCAATAGGAGTGTTCTCCAAGACTTGCCCCGTACTCTGTCTAGCCAATAGGAGGAGGTCCTGCTTTATAAGACACGCCCCCTGATCTCATCTGACCATTGCAACCATGATCTGACTCGGAGAAAGAGCTACAGCTGGAGCGGTGAAGCGAGTGTGGCGTTGGTACGAGCGGTGAAGCCAGTGTGGCGTTGGTACGAGCGGTGAAGCCAGTGTGGCGTTGGTACGAGCGGTGAAGCGAGTGTGGCGTTGGTACGAGCGGTGAAGCGAGTGTGGCGTTGGTACGAGCGGTGAAGCGAGTGTGGCGTTGGTAACGAGGGTGAGCAGTGTGCGTTGGTACGAGCGGGCCAGTGTGGCGTTGGTACGAGCGTGAAGCGAGTGTGGCGGTTGGTACGAGCGGTGAAGCCAGTGTGGCGTTGGTACGAGCGGTGAAGCCAGTGTGGCGTTGGTACGAGCGGTGAAGCCAGTGTGGCGTTGGTACGAGCGGTGAAGCGAGTGTGGCGTTGGTACGAGCGGTGAAGCGAGTGTGGCGTTGGTACGAGCGGTGAAGCCAGTGTGGCGTTGGTACGAGCGGTGAAGCCAGTGTGGCGTTGGTACGAGCGGTGAAGCGAGTGTGGCGTTGGTACGAGCGGTGAAGCCAGTGTGGCGTTGGTACGAGCGGTGAAGCGAGTGTGGCGTTGGTACGAGCGGGAAGCCAGTGGTGGTCGTTGGTAGCGAAGCGGTGAAGCAGTGTGGCGTTGGTACGAGCGGTGAAAGCGAGTGTTGGCGTTGGTACGACCGGTGAAGCGAGTGTGGCGTTGGTACGAGCGGTGAAGCCAGTGTGGCGTTGGTACGAGCGGTGAAGCGAGTGTGGCGTTGGTACGAGCGGTTGAAGCGGAGTGTGGCGGTTGGTCGAGCGTGAAGCGAGTGTGGCGTTGGTACGAGCGGTGAAGCGCAGTGTGGCGTTGGTACGAGCGGTGAAGCGCAGTGTGGCGTTGGTACGAGCGGTGAAGCGAGTGTGGCGTTGGTACGAGCGGTGAAGCGAGTGTGGCGTTGGTACGAGCGGTGAAGCCAGTGTGGCGTTGGGAGTACCACAGGTGTTTTCTGTCCTGTAGCATGCAGGTGAAACTATAGACTTTATTTATTCGTTCCAGTTTGTTTTTGTTCCTGGTGTATATTTATTATGGGTTTGATTCGTGTTCAGTGACTGTAAACTGCATGTTCTAGTTGTACTCTAGTCGTCTGGTGTTCTGAAGTGAATTGTAAAATATGATTAAAGGTGCTCAACATGTGTACTTGTTTGAACTCAGAAGCCTTAATGCTGGCTGACACCACCGCCTTCAGCCAACAATATAACATTTTAGCAAACGTTTTGCACTTAAAAGGTTATGAACTAGAGCTTATGTTGTCATGACATAATATCTCAATATCAACACAGGGTCGGTGACAGAAGGGTTTACATCTATACTTGGGTTTGTATTTATAATTAAAAAGTTTAAGCTCTTTATTTGTTTTGAACCTACATTTAGCCAGAGGATGAAATATGAAATTGTGTACAATCATGCATACAATTCAATGTTCCAAAGACATAATTACTGAGTATGAACACACGTGAAGTAACCACACACAAGTTATTAGTTATTATAACCATCTTTTATTCTGCAGCTTCAGACCGTATCAATATAAGCTTCACAGTCTGAGTGTTTTGGTTTTAAACTACAACTAAACTTTAATATCCACATGTTGGAGTTACAATCCTTATTCAGCCAATCAGATTAGAGCTTGTGTTGCCCTAGCAACCAGCAGACATACAGATATTTGGGCGGAGCTACGCCTTACTACCCTCTGTCTCACTATTGGTCAGCGGGGCCAAGGCAGGGTCCACCAATGACGTTGGAGGAAACAATTTGAACCAACCAATCACCATGTTGGACAGGTCAAGATCGTCCAATAGGATCTGAGCAGCTCCCATGAAGGACTTATGATCCATGCGACCGTAGTCACCCCACACAATGATCTACAGAGACAGACAGGTGAGACAGACAGGTGAGAGACCGTAGTCACCCCACACAATGATCTACAGAGACAGACAGGTGAGAGACCGTAGTCACCCCACACAATGATCTACAGAGAGACAGACAGGTGAGAGACCGTAGTCACCCCACACAATGATCTACAGAGACAGACAGGTGAGAGAGAGACACAGAAAGACAGGCAGAGAGACAGCGTGAGAGAGACCGGCAGACAATCAGACAGTGTGAGAGAAAGTGTGTGTGTAGTGTGTGTGTGTGTGTGTGTATACCTGCAGGACTTTGCCCGCCGGCGTGTCCTCAAACTGCAGCTGCTGCTGGTACAGCGGGTCCAGAGTCTTCCTAGCGAGTCGCGTCCGACGCTTCAGAACACACTTCCCGTTGTCCACCAAGTACACCTTCACATACGGCGCTAAATATATACATCAATATATATATCAATATGTATCTATATATATATATATCTCAATATGTATCAATATATATATCATTATGTATCAATATATATATATATCAATATGTATCAATATATATATCAATATGTATCTATATATATATATCTCAATATGTATCAATATATATATCATTATGTATCAATATATATATATATCAATATGTATCAATATATATATATATCTCAATATGTTAGGCAGGCACGTAGCACTCCTCTCTCCTCTATTTTCCGTCTTCTGCCCCGTGGTTGTGGTCACTAGGACCGTGGGATCACACTACTCCCTGTTCTGTCCGGCCTGCATGGCCTCGTATTCCTTCGATTTCTTGTGCAGAACCGATAGCGTATCTCCTCTCCTTTGCTCGAAGTATCAGCCCAACGGTATTGTGTGTCCGGGTTAGGAAGGATCACTATCTCCTTGTGCTATGCTCGTACCACTGCTCACCGACCCTATAGCGGTGGTATTTCTCGCACGAAGTGAGTAATGCAATTGGGTCTCTGTCGTGTGTTCCTCCTCTGCCGACCCGGTCTATCTGTGGTGCAGGTCTCGAAGATATCACAATTCCTTTCTCTACTCCTCCCACCAATTCGTGGTTGTGAGTTGTGTCTGGCGTGATGATCGACTCTCGTATCCCCTTGTGTCTCTCCTCCCTAGGTGGGCGAGTCTGTGTTGTCAGGATGCACGATGTAAATCTCCTAGGCACCTCGTGAGTTTAGCGTCAGCCCACTCTGGTGTAGATTTGATTGGAGACAGCCACTCCTGCGTCTCCATGATATCTCATCCTCCTTGCCACTCCCAGTATCGTCTATCTGGGTCAGTGAGATGCCTAGGTAACATGATGTATGTCAACTTCGTGCGACTGATTTTGATCCCTTCCCGTCCTCTCCGTTGTGTGTCGAAGCACGAGAACTTAAATACTCGTATACTATCCTCCTTTCCCCTTCAGCTCTGTGAAATGGTTGTGGTCACGGCAAGATGAGACTAGTCTCCTCTCACGCAATCCTCTGCCAGTAGCGCTTGGTCGCCTATCGGGCGCGGTACTCACATATCTTTGCACTCCTCCTCGTCCACTCCAAGCTGTCGCGCTATGGTTCAGAACCGGTATAGAGTTCATCACTTCTCTTTTTAAACACCTGTACGTCCTCCTGGCCTCGTAAGCTTATTCTTTAGGTTCAACACTGAGTGAAATTGCTCAGTGTCTGTCTGACACCTACGCCGCATACCACGGATATCTGGTCGTCTTTACTGTAGAAGAGAAGCGGCAGCCTACTCTGCTCAGGTCCTCTGCCTTGGCCATGCTTCTCTCAACACGCTATATCTAAGTGATCTCGGCACATGTAGCAGTGCGTGATTAATCTCCCTCACTCTTTCTTCCTATCATGCCCGATCTGTCTGGTGGGTGGAGAGAAGGTATTCTCCTCCTCTTCCCCTTCTCCCGCTACGTGTGCATAGTAGAATCTTGGCTCTCTGGAAGAATGCTAACTGGAAAGAAATTACGCCTCTACTGTGTCTCCCAGTGAACTCGAAGGGCTGAGAACCCTTCTATCCTTCCGGTGTGGGTGTGTGAGAGAGTTATTCTCCCCATTGTCCTTTTTCCTTGAAGCAAGGGTGAGGAACCGGTCTTCTTGGGGTGTTGTCTTCCTGGGACGGCCACTTCGTGGTCTGTCTTTGACCTCACCAGTCTCACGGACCTTGGTCCTAAGTTTGGAAATGGTACCAGGGCTGACACCAAATAATGCTGCCACTCTGCGTACCGGAACACCAGCTTCCACTTGCCCTATTGCACGGGCCTTATCCTGAAGGGACAAACGTGGCATGTTTATGCTTGGAGCACAAACAAACTCAACAAAGTTGCAGGACCCATGCACACAAGTGCTGTCAATTAGGTGCCAATCAGGTGCCAGTCACACACCTGTGACTGGCATACACCTGCCAGCACTTGAAGCTCAAAACGAGATGACTGGCATACACCTGCCAGCACTTGAAGCTCAAAACGAGAGTGAATACCAACAGAAGAATATTGCAGGGGATTTTGGCACATTTTTTTGGGCCGCTACCCACACGGTTAGCTGTGTTGCTCATTCCATGAATGCATGATCCTTACAAGTTGTACCTCGTTGTAAAGGTGACTAATCAGGCTTTCCAACGATATAAAATACAATACCAATTGGTATTATTAAAGGGGAGGAATAATCGACCGAAATTACGTTTCCAAACTTTTTTAGAGATATATATATAGATACATATTGATATATATATTGATACATATTGATATATATATATATTGATACATAATGATATATATATTGATACATATTGAGATATATATATATAGATACATATTGATATATATATTGATACATATTGATATATATATATATTGATACATAATGATATATNTCTCTCTGGTCTCTCTAGTCTCTCTCTAGTCTCTCTCTAGTCTCTCTCTGGTCTCTCTCTGGTCTCTCTAGTCTCTCTCTGGTCTCTCTCTAGTCTCTCTCTAGCTCTCTCTGGTCTCTCTCTAGTCTCTCTCTGGTCTCTCTCTGGTCTCTCTATTGGCCTCTCTGGTCTCTCTAGTCCCTCTGGTCTCTCTCTGGTCTCTCTGGTCTCTCTCTCTGGTCTCTCTCTGGCCTCTCTGGACTCTCTAGTCGCTCTGGTCTCTCTCTGGCCTCTCTGGACTCTCTAGTCGCTCTGGTCTCTCTCTGGTCTCTCTGGTCTCTCTAGTCTCTCTGGTCTCTCTCTGGTCTCTCTTTGGTCTCTCTCTGGTCTCTCTCTGGCCTCTCTGGTCTCTCTCTGGTCTCTCTCTGGTCTCTCTCTCTGGTCTCTCTCTGGCCTCCCTGCTCTCTCTAGTCTCTCTCTGGTCTCTCTGGTCTCTCTCTGGTCTCTCTAGTCTCTCTCTAGTCTCTCTTTGGTCTCTCTGGTCTATCTGGTCTCTCTCTGGCCTCTCTGGTCTCTCTAGTCCCTCTGGTCTCTCTCTGGTCTCTCTCTCTGGTCTCTCTCTGGCCTCCCTGCTCTCTCTACTCTCTCTCTGGTCTCTCTCTGGTCTCTCTCTGGTCTCTCTAGTCTCTCTCTAGTCTCTCTCTAGTCTATCTGGTCTCTCTAGTCTCTCTCTAGTCTCTCTCTGGTCTCTCTCTAGTCTCTCTGGTCTCTCTCTGATATCTCTGGTCTCTCTGGCCTCTCTCTGGCCTCTCTGGTCTCTCTAGTCCATCTGGTCTCTCTCTGGTCTCTCTGGTCTCTCTCTGGTCTCTCTCAGGGCCACAGCAACACGAGGAGGATCCAGAGAACCCTCTGCTCTGCCTCTAGTCATGTGTGCAGGGATACGGTTAATTGGTCAATTGGCTAATTGGTTACTTGGTTACTTGGTTAATTGGTTAATTGGTTAATTGGTTAATTGGTTACTTGGTTACTTGGTTACTTGGTTACTTGGTTACTTGGTTACTTGGTTAATTGGTTAATTGGTTAATTGGTTAATTGGTTAATTGGTTACTTGGTTAATTGGTTACTTGGTTAATTGGTTACTTGGTTAATTGGTTAATTGGTTACTTGGTTAATTGGTTACTTGGTTAATTGGTTAATTGGTTAATAATTTCTTTGAAACAAAAACTCATCTTTCCTCCGCTCAACGGAGTTCATTTAAACTTCATTTAAAGTCCGTCTCTGCAGGTTAGTTCCACTGCAGACTCCGTTCCCAGACTGGGAGTTGTTCCAGATGCCAGTATGACATGACAATGGGAAGAGGAACCCAGTCAGAACAGCGTTTAGCAGACAATTAAACCGCAATTAAGGTTGTGTTAGAAACTCTGTAATTGTTCTGCTTAACAGCAGCCGTTCCCCCCGGGAACTTCCTTTGTCCACGAAGTCTTTTATGTTTTATTTCTTAAAGCCGATGTCTTCGGAGCTTTAAGCGATGTTTGCTAGCGTTAGCCTGGAGGCTAGGTGTAATCCCGCCGGTGTGCCGAGCGAAGCTGTTTTTCAGCAGCTTCAGCGGTTTGTGGTACCTGCTCAGGCGTGGAACTAATCCACGGCTATCTCAGGGTTATCTGCTGCCGGGCTGCAGCTTCGTAACACGAGATGATGTGGATGCTATTCATCCGGGAGGCTAACGCTAACACCAGCCCAAGGCCCCGATGATAACATTTGCGCCGCCGTCGTTCTGTCTGGATCTCATCATCTCCTCCTCTATCTAAGTGTGAGGAGGAGAACAGTGAGGGAGGAGCAAATAGAGTCCCAGAGAGACCAGTTCTGCTGTTATATTGGACTCTCCGCTCTCCCGTCTCCTCTGTCCGTGGTGTTCCGTGTTCAGGCTCTGGTCCAGGAGGTCCTCCTGCGTGGTTCTGGGACACCTCCGTTGCTCTGGAGCTGCGATGTCCTCCTCGGTCTCCTCGTGGTGTAAAAGTGGAAGCTGAGAACTGATCCAACCACCAGGGTTATGTCATCGCTTCCTCCGCCTCCACCCACACCCTCGCCTCCACCCACACCCTCGCCTCGTCCAACGAGATGTGCTTCTGTCTGCCGCCGTCCGTCCACACAGGGGGGGGGGGGGGGGGGGGGGGGAACATCTCACACAGCTGGCCCGCCGTCGAGGTCATATGGGAGAACTTATGAAACCCCAGTCTGTTACTGGTTCTCCTGGGAGCTGGTCCAGTACAACCACAGTCTGGAGGGAGGGAGGGGTGGTAAGAGAGGAGGGAGGAAGAGAGGGAAAGAGGGAGGGAGTGACGGGGGTGATGAGGGAGATGGTCAATTGATTGTATTTTGATGGAAGTTTGAAGACGGCCAACGAGTGTTTGGAATATTTTAATGATGCAACATGTTGACACTTCATCACTCCTTGTTCTTTTCTCTCTCTCCCTCCCTCCTCCCTCCCTCCTCCCTCTCTCTCTCTCTCTCCATCCATCCATCCATCCCTCCCACCCTCCCTCCCTCTCTCTCTCTCCTCTCCCTCTCCTCCCTCTCTCCTCCTCCTCCCTCCCCTCTCTCCTCCTCTCTCCCTCCCTCCCTCCCTCTCTCTCTCTCTCTCTCTCTCCTCCCTCCCTCTCCCTCCCTCCTCCCCCCCTCCCTCTCCTCCTCCCCCCTCCCTCCCCTTCCCTCCCCCTCCTCTCTCTCTCTCCCTCCCACCCTCTCCCCCTCCCTCTCTTTCTCTCTCCTCCCTCCCTCTCTCTCCTCCATCCCTCCCACCCTCTCTCTCTCTCTCCCTCCCTCCCACCCTCTCTCTCCCTCTATCCATCCATCCCTCCCACCCTCTCTCTCTCTCTCCCTCCAGGTTTCCAGGTGAGCAGTCCTCACACAGATCGTGTCTGTGACTGGAATCTGAATTTGCGGCGTTCTCCGGTGATCTGGGAGAGAGAGAGAGAGAGAGAGAGAGAGAGAGAGGTAGGTCACAAACCTTCACTCAAACACCCGGCGGCGTCCCGTCTTGCCTGGTTTTAAAAGTGAGTGGGCGAGCAACCAGAGAGAGAAAAGTCAGCTTCCTGTCTTTCTCGTCTTCTTCTGCGGAGTTTCAGTGCGTTTCTGGCGCCCGGGAGGCAGGTTGTGATTGTTTGGAGCGCGAGAGGCGTGGATGTAGTGATGTGGATGAGAGGGACCTGTTGTACTATGAAGATGGATTCCTACATCTTCGCTTTGACTTTCAAGCAGATCTCCTGTTAATCCTAGCCGGTGCCGGGATTGATCTGGTCTCTCAGCGGATCTCCTGTCCCGTGCAGCGGTAACCTGAGACGGTGGCGGCGGCGGCGCTGCTGCTGCTGTGAGAGGAAGCCAGCGCTACCGTGACAGGAAATAGAGGGGTGGGCGGGGGGGGGGGGGGGGGGGAGACAGAGGGAGGCGGGGGAGAGACGACACGTGGCTCGGTCTGGGACAGAACAGACCATCTGGGCTGGAACAGCACTCTGTGGAAGTAAACACCCACACACACACACACACACACACACACACACACACACACACACACACACACACACACACACACACACACACACACACACTTCCTCATGGGACCGCAGCCCCGTGGCCCCGCCCCCCTCACCCTGTGATTGGTCCTTCTGTCTGTCTGTCTGGTTGGTCTCTCTCTGCTCCAATGGGACTCTGGTATGTTGACCTCTTTATGATTTCACTTCTCTCGTTGCGTTCACCGGTTTGTGATGGAGCCGTCGTCACGGCGATAGAGAGAGTTGTGTTAATGAGTCTTAAGGCTGGTTCTTAATTACGCTGACGACGAGTCTGATGGTGACCCTGCCTGGGTTGATGGTTAGAGTCCCACAGGGGGGGGGGGGGGGGGGGAGAGTGACAGAGAGAGAGAGAGAGAGAGAGAGATCTTTAATCATTACCATGTCAGGGAGTCAGGGCACCCCAGGGTGTTCTGTGCATATTAAACACACACACACACACACACACACACACACAGCCCTGACACCGACGATGCTGTTGTGGGTTCTACTCCCGTGAGCTTCAAAGCACTTACACTACCCGGGGCGAGGTGGCGAGGTGTAGTGAGTCTAAAACCGCTGTGACCTACGACCCTTACTCTCACAATGAATGTCTGTGGTGTGTGTGTGTGTGTGTGTGTGTGTGTGTGTGTGTGTGTGTGTGTTTGTGTGTGTGTGTGTGTGTGTGTGTGTGTGTGTGTGTGTGTGTGTGTGTGTGTGTGTGTGTCTCAACATTTTGAATCTATAAACACGCACCATCTATGAACATCATCTATAACCTATAGCCTATAATCTATAGGCACCTTTACCATGTCTCTACTGGAGCTGGTGACCCGAGATTGAGGCTGCGGCTCAATTAGCATCCCGCTCTGCAGGGACAACACTGGACTCACACACACACACACACACACACACACACACACACACACACATACATACACACACACACACACACACACACACACACACACATACACACACACACACACACACACATACACACACACACACACACACACACACACACACACACACACCACACATACATACATACACCACATACATACATACATACATACATACATACATAATACACACATACACACATACATACATACACACATACACACATACATACACACATACATACATACACACTACGCTAAGCTAATCCCTCGTATTTGTGGAGTATTATACTTTGCTCCCAGTTGTGTTCTGAACCCTAGTTTGAGGAGATTGGTTGCGTAGTTTGCGGTTGATTAACGTTCTGTGGGAGCGGCAGCAGAGCATGTCGGTCCAGACAAGCGGCTGCTCGCCTCAAAATTCCACTGAAGACGATTGCAAGTCGAGGCAAATAGAAATCAATACGGAAACAAACAAGTCGGTAACAGAGCAGGGCTGGAGGAAACCGCTTCAGATTAAAAGCTTCAAAGTAAAAGCGCGCGCCCTATTTTAAAAGCAGACAAATGAAGCCAACGAAGAGAATGTTGACGAGGCTTTTAGGTGACCCTGAGGTTGACCTCGCAGGAGATGTGACCTCCAGGGAATGAGAGGGAGAGGGAGAATGAGTGAGGAGAATGAGAGAGAGAGAGAGAGAGAAAGAGAGAAACCTCAGTGTTGTCCAGGGTCTGCTGTTTGACGTTGCCATGGTTTCCACATGTCCGTCACCTGGCCGGGACATGTGACATCATCACCAGAAGCCGCTACATTAGCAGCGTGCCGCATAGCATCATGCCGCTAGCCTGCTCAGCGTCAATTAGCACGCTACATCGCGGCATGTAGCCGTGTACCTCAGGGTCCATTTGCAGCATATGCAGTATTTGCTAGCCCGCTTAGCATCCACGAGCAGCATGCTACGTAGCGTGTTATTGCTAATCGTCTCAGCATCCAGGGGCACATTCCTTCGCTATGTAGCATGCTATTGCTAACCTTCTATGTGGGATCTCATCGCTAAACCGCTTAGCGTGCATTATCATGCTATGGAGCGCTCCGTTGCTAACGGCAAGATACAGTATGTTAGTTTGAACGCAGCAATAAACGTCCTCTTATGGACCATTAGCAGGATAACAAGGACTGGGATATTGTGACGGGAGAGCAGCGCGTCGTCATGGAGACGCCTGGTGGGGGCGTCGCCCACCACCATGCACCTCGAGTGGCGCCCAGAGCCACCGAACGACCCAATCAATTAGTAGGAATCCAGCGGTCGTTAAAACAGACCATAATAATAACAGCACCATCGTCATAGCGATCAGGGTGATGCTGATGCAGGAGGGGAGGGGCTCACTCTCACCACCCCCGCAGAACACTGCTGTTACTGACCAGCTGGCTCCTCCCTCTCACCGACTAGCTCCTCCCTCTCACCAACTAGACCCTCCCTCTCACCAACTAGCTCCTCCCTATGACCACCTAGCCCCTCCCTCTGACCACCTAGCGCCTCCCTCTCACCAACTAGCCCCTCCCTCTGACCACCTAGCTCCTCCCTCTGACCAACTGGCTCCTCCCTCTGTAGCGGTTACTGACCAACTAGCTCCTCCCTCTGACCAACTGGCTCCTCCCTCTGCAGCGGTTACTGACCACCTAGCTCCTCCCTCTGACCAACTAGCCCCTCCCTCTCGCCAACTAGCTCCTCGCTCTGACCACCTAGCTCCTCCCTCTGACCAACTGGCTCCTCCCTCTGTAGCTGTTCCTGACCAACTAGCTCCTCCCTCTGACCAACTGGCTCCTCCCTCTGTAGCGGTTCCTGGCCAACTAGCTCCTCCCTCTGACCAACTGGCTCCTCCCTCTGTAGCGGTTCCTGACCAACTAGCTCCTCCCTCTGACCAACTGGCTCCTCCCTCTGTAGCGGTTCCTGACCAACTAGCTCCTCCCTCTGACCAACTGGCTCGGGGTTCATAATAAAACACGGAGACGGATTCTGCTCCTCGCTGCTGCGGGGAGTTACTGTGTTTATTACAACTCTGAGTGATGTCATTAAGCACCGCCCACCTCCCTCCCTCCCTCCCCCCCCCCCCCACGTGGGGGGAGAGGAGAGATTTTTAAAACTGCTTCGGCAATCAAATAGTTTTCCTGCCGATGAAGCTCTTTACAATTGAATTGAAGGAGAGATGGAGAGAGGGAGGGAGGGAGAGATAAAGTGAGGGGGGGAGGGAGGGAGGGAGGGAGAGATGGAGAGAGGGAGGGGGGAGGGAGGGGGAGATGGAGAGAGAGGGGAGAGATGGGGAGAGGAGGGAGGGAGAGAGAGAGGGAGGGAGTGATGGAGAGAGAGAGGGGGGGAGAGAGGGAGAGAGAGAGGGGGGGAGGGATGGAGAGAGGGGGGAGAGGAAGGGAGGGAGAGAGAGAGGGGGAGGGAGAGAGAGAGAGAGGGTGGGAGAGAGAGAGAGGGAGAGAGGGTGGGAGAGAGAGAGAGAGGGGGGAGGGAGAGGCAGCATGTTTGCGTTCTTTTTTCATGGCTCATCAATTAGATGAGGAACTAAATGTCATTGAAAAGTATTGAGCATTGTTTCTGTAACAGTAAGTGAATGTGATTTAAAGGTATTTGTGTTAAACAGGTCATTTGTCATCACTGTGTTGTTAAGGGAAGAAGGTGAACACTACAACGTTACTTATCTTCATCAGAACCAAACCCTGCTGTCCGATCAATATTTTGTATTACAAGTTATTATTTTCCATATCAGCAAACCGTTGGGAACTCAGAATCTCATTACATGTCGTGTTTGCATTCCAGACGATATCATTGTGAAAAGGGCACGGATAGCACGGGCTGGTGGTCTGCACCCTCAGGTCTGCACCCTCAGGTCTGCACCCTCAGGTCTGCACCCTCAGGTCTGCACCCTCCAGAGCGCTGCGTTGCGTTGTGCTGCTGCTGGTCCACCCTGCAGCTCGGAGCGTCCACAGCTCCATGAATGAGTCATGGAGCTTAACGATGTTTTCTGGAGCAGCCGTGTGTTTTAATTGGCTCCCCGACCGCAGCAGCAGCAGCAGCAGCAGCAGCAGCAGCAGCAGCAGCAGCAGCAGCAGCAGCAGCAGAGCAGCAGCAGCAGCAGCAGCAGCAGCAGCAGCAGCAGCAGCAGCAGCAGCAGCAGCAGCAGAGTGCTTATTAACACGTACTGTAGCTCCTAACGCTCGCGCTGCACCGTGGAGCACCTTCCCTCCGTCCTCGTCAGCCGCCATGTTTCCTCTTGCTCAGCCTGCGCCACGTACACTTTACAGTTACCGTGCATATTTTATGAACAAATCCTTTCTGGCTACACTTTGTGGAAATGTTTACATGCACATTATAATTATTTTATTAACATACTGTACATACAGTAATTGTTTTCTGCATACGCCCATTGTACACTCATTGTTTCGTACACGTGGACAATTTTCTACATCAGATAAGATAAGATAGAATAAGATAAAGATAAGATAGAACTTTATTAATCTCAAAGGAATCTTCTTGTGCCAGGTTGCATAGCAATACAGTACAATAAAACAATAGAGAAATACACAGAATAATACAAATAAACTAACAGATTTACAAATGTACAGTCAAAATATACAAATATATAAATATACAGGCAAGATAAGATATTCAGACGGCGAAAACAATTTGGCATAATTGAAGTGTAATACTGCTGTATTAGTATTAGTATTAGTATTAGTATTAGTATTAGTATTGCCTGTCTGGGTTTTTGTCTTCTATATTTGTTTAAACAAATATGATAAAGTAACTAAAATTGAAAAGCATCGTCTCTTTAAGAGTCACTTCTGGGAGCAGGTCGAGAGTTCAGAGCCACTGGAATAACGCTCAGTCTGTCTGTCTGCCTGCATGTCTGTCTGTCTCTCTGTCTGCCTGCCTGTCTGTCTGCCTGCCTTTGTCTACCTGTCTGTCTGTCTACCTGTCTGTCTGTCTCTGCAGTGTGTCTCTCAAACTGTCTCTACTCTTTCATTGTGATTGGTTATACTGTATGTATACCTAGCATGTGATTGACATGGTGTCTATATATAGCGCGCGTGTGTGTGTGTGTGTGTGTGTGTGTGTGTGTGTGTGTGTGTGTGTGTGTGTGTGTGTGTGTGTGTGTGTGTGTGTGTGTGTGTGTGTGTGTGTGTGTGTGTGTGTGTGTGTGTGTGTGTGTGTGTGTGTGTGTGTGTGTGTGTGTGTGTGTGCGTGTGTGTGTGTGTGCGTACGTGTGTGTGTGTGTGTGTGTGTGTGTGTGTGTGTGTGTGTTCACCACAGACAACACCATCAGAGGTCAAAGACTACCAGTGCTCAGTCTGTCGCATCACAGCTATTTCTAGCTAACAACTTACTGTACAACAATAAGACATTTGAGCTTTTATATTCGCTGTGTATCTGACATCTTCAGCCGTGGACCGAGGTGAGAGACTGACCCTCAAAAATGTTCCAGGTTGTTGTTAACGGAAAGGTTGCATGAGTTCTACAATATGAACCACTTCCATCTCAGATCAACAACAACACGAATAAAACAACAACAACAACAACAACAACAAATCAAACATGGTGCCGTCGCCTCCGGTCACCCTGGATGGGGTGGGGGCGGTGGGGGGCGGTGGGGGACGTGGGTGGGGGCGGGGCTAAATTAGGCCGAACGGTAAATATTTTAGGAGCGCTCATCCATAATTAAGCAGCGGCTTTACCTTCTTCACAGATTAGAGATCAGGTATCTGAACAGACTGAACCGCTGCTTACAATCCCTCAGAGAGATCCACCACATACCCAAACACTAGCACACACGCTAACACTAGCACCATACGCTAACACTAGCACACACATGCTAACACTAGCACACATACGCTAACACTAGCACACATACGCTAACACTAGCACACACACGCTAACACTAGCACACATACGCTAACACTAGCACACACACGCTAACACTAGCACACACACGCTAACACTAGCACACATACGCTAACACTAGCACACATACGCTAACACTAGCACACATACGCTAACACTAGCACACATACCCTAACACTAGCACAC
>PIJE02001049.1:171478-180231 GCA_002895965.2 Coryphaenoides rupestris | reverse complement strand
TGTGTGTGTGTGTGTGTGTGTGTGTGTGTGTGTGTGTGTGTGTGTGTGTGTGTGTGTGTGTGTGTGTGTGTGTTGGTTTGGCTCAGAGGTCTCATAGAAGACGCTCGTGTGTGAAATGCAGGGAAGAGAGACAATGTTGTTGTCTCCTTAGACCTTAGACCGTTGACCTACTCAGTTGGTCACGCAGAAGGTTTTGTGAATGACAAACTCCTCTCTCCTTAAGCTCTCTTAAGCACATTCCTGAGAGCTTCTAACTTGTAAACGGAGGGAATACGGGGGCCTCGGCGACGGCCACATTCTGGTTTTGGTCGTGGCTTTAAACACAGCAGCATGTTGAACGCCCGTCAGGATGAGAACGCAGTAAAGACGACAGAAATGAGACGGAGGGGAGAGGAGAAGGAGTCTCGCTTTGATGCCCGCGTTCTCTCGCTTGATGTTTTTAATGTCGAAACATTTACTTAACTCATATTTCATGTTGGTTTAAATCCAAACCTCCAAACCTCAAGGTAGTCACAGTGCACGCACGCACGCATTTGAACTGTTTGCGAGTTAGTTGGTGAGTTAGTTGGTTTTTCTCGTGAGTTAGTTAGAGTTAGTTAGTTTGTGAGTTCGTTAAAGTTTGTCCGGGAATTTGTGCGTTAGAGAGGTATTTGGTTTTATAGTGTGTGAGTGAGTAACATTTGCATTTAGCTAATTAACATTTGGCAGACGTTTTTTTATCCAAAACGACTTACAGTGAGTACATTGGTCGAAAGAGTTGCAGTTAGTTATCGTAAGTTAGTCCGTTGGTTATAGTTAACTGGTGAATTAGTGAGTGAGTCAGTTAGTTCTTGTTTGTTAGGGAATCAGTGAGTCAGTGAGTTGGTTTGTTAGTTAGTTTCTTGGGTTGTTTGCTGTTGTATTGTGTTGTTGTTGTTGTTGTTGTTGTTGTTGTTGTATTCTGTGTGTACTGGTTAGTTTGTCAGCGTGCTAATTTGTTTCTAAAGACATCCCTCCGATCTGAACCGCAGGGCGAAGGTCAGAGCGATGAAGAACACAATGTCGTCATCGCCCCCGAAGAGCTCGCTCACCGCCACCCTGTCCTACGACTCTGGTGAGAGCGCTTCACAATATCGACATGAAGGCTTCGCTCTCCCACCCACCAGAACCCCTGCGCCTATAAGTATAAGTATAGCTATAATTAGTGTTGTCGTTTGTAGGCTTTAGTCTCTGCCAGCCAGCGTTTGTCCATATTTAGCAGCAGCTGTGTGTGTGTGTGTGAGTGTGTGTTGTGTTTGCGTTGGGTTTGGATCGGCCTGCTGGGAGACGACATTCTTAGCCGGTTTCTCCTTCTTACTCAGCAGCGGTCTGGGGACTCTGGGCTCTGCAGGGGGCCCCCCCCACGGCCCCAGGTCCTGAGATGATGGAAATGTTGTTATTTCTGATGTATGATTGTGTGCACTTCTGCTGAAAAAGATGCACGACCATTTTTGTAGTTTTTATTCTCCTTTGGTTGTTCTCTGTTCTTTAAATGCTGAATGACTCGATGTCAACATCAAGAATCTGAATCAGGATCAGAAAATCAGAAGCAGCTTTTATTGCCTTAGTTTAACAACAAATGTGCTTTTGGGCAATTGGTGCCTAACATTGAACATTAAGTAATAACATGGAAATTAAAAAAAACTACACAAGTAAAAATATGAATTAAAAAAAGCAATACAATGTAAATATAATGTAAATATAAACCCTAATGTTCCTCCTCCAGACTGCCTGAAGATGCAGCCGGGAGGTGGTGGTGGTGGTGGTGGAGGCGGAGGCGGAGGCGGAGGCGGAGGTGGAGGCGGGGGACCAGTGGGCCGGGCCGTGCTGCGTGGCTCCCGCTCCAAGGCAGAGCTGCAGGACCTGATGGAGACGCTGCAGCGCCGCAAGAGCGCCCTGGAGGCCAGCCTGCGCGCCGCCGAGTTCAGCCGCAACTACCTCAACGCCTCGCCGTCCTCCTCCACCGCCGCCACCTCGCCGCCGCCGCCATCCTCCTCCTCCTCGTCCTCCTCCTCCTCGGCCCGGCCGCTCCTGCAGGGCTCCGGAACCGTCTCCGCCACGCCGGGGCACGGCGATCGCCCGCCCTGCGCGCCCCGGCCCGGCGGCTCCAGGCCCCCCTACCCCTACGCCAGCAGCAGCAGTGTACCGCCCTCCCCCCGCCAGCGGGAGCGCCCTCTCAGCCCCGGAGGCGGCCTACTGCGCCACGGCCACGCCCGGCACCAGTCGCAGGACAGCCTGCTGCTCTCCACCAACGGAGGGGGAGGCGGGGGAGCGCCACTGCTGTCCCCCGGCGGGGAGAGGCGGAGCGGGGCGGCCAGCGTGCCGTCCAGTCCCCGCATGGGCCGCCGGCTCTACACTCAGAACCGGGCCGGCGGGGGTGGAGGCGGTGGCGGCGGCGGTGGTGGCGGTGGCGGCAACGGCGGCAACGGCGGTGGCGGCGGTGGCGGCGGGGAGTCCCAGCGGCAGAGGAAGTACTCCACGGGGTCCCTGAACGGCCTGGGCACCCACAGCCGCTCCCTGCCCCGGCTGCACCGCGCCGCCGAGCCCCCCGCCCTCTCCCTGCCCTCCCGCCTCCCGCGGGGGGACGGCAGGACCGTGTCCCGCCGCAGCATGTCCTCCCTGGAGCAGCCGCCCGACGTCACGGTGACCGCCTGTCTGCCGGCCCCCAGCACGCCGCCCCGCAGGGCCAGCATGGCCTCGCTCAGCTCCCTGGGGCTGGATCTGGACTGCGAGGGCCTAGAGGACCTGGCTCTGGGTCTGGGGCTGGGCGGGGAGAGGAGGCTGTCCTTCACCAAGGGTCTGGGGGCGGGGCAACGCGTGGGCAGCATCAGCTCTCTGAACGGGAAGGAGGAGCTAAAGGACTACCACCAGCACCAGAGGGACGAGAGGCTGCGGGAGCAGAGGGTGCAGAGGCTGGTGAGTTGCATTCTGGGACGTTTCGGTTTCGTGTCACATGACGTACCGAGCGGTCATGTGACACGTGTCTGACAGGACAGAACAATGACAACAGGAGCAAGTTGCTGGTTTGATCAGAATCACAATCAGCTTTCTTGCCTTAGTTTTTACAAACAAGGAATGGCTTTCATGAAATCGGTGCATAACATTGAACATTAAACAGAAAGTAATAATGTAGAAATTTTAAAAAAGATATAATATTTGTTATATCTTTAGTAGAATTTAGAGAATTAAAAGGTGCAATTTAAAGATGTGCATTACCGCCTTTTTTAAGTATTGGGATATTCTTCAGCTGCTAGCAATTTACAAAATATTAGATGAGTAATCGTGACTGTAGACTCCTCTGTCACTATAAGTACAAAGTGAGAAAGTAATCAAAGGGTTCGAAGGTTCAGTAAAAGAAAGTTCTGAGAAACAGAGAGATCAGTAATGAGCTTGACCCATGTAAGTGAGTTAAGTCATGTTCCCCCTGGATGTCCTCCCGCAGGAAAGCCAGCGTCTGGAGACCATCCTGACCCTGTGTACGGGCCGCGGCCAGCCAGAGAGGGAGCCCGGCGCCGCCGTCTCCGACCTCCAGAAGATCAACAAGGAGCTGGAGAAGCTGCAGGTGTCCGACGACGACGAGTCCGTCTTCTCCGACTCGCCCAACGGCACCGGCTCCGAGGGCGGCAGCTTCGGGCCCAAAGCCAGGGACTACCTTAGCGGGGACGAGGCCCAGACGGGGGGCCAGCGGCAGCCTGGCGTGGCCCCCTCGCCCTCCAGCCAGCACAGAGACAAGGTAGGAGACTCTCTCTCTCAATGTTCCTCACTCTCTCACTCCCTCTCTCTCCGCTCACTCCGCTCTCTCTCTCTCTCTCGCTCTCTCTCTCGCTCTCTCTCTCTCTCTCTCTTTTTCTCTTTTTTTTGTCTCTTTCTTTTTTCTCTCTCTCTTGCTCTCTCTCTCTCTCTTTCTCTCTCTCTCAGATATATGATAATGATTGATGATGATGATGATGATGGAGATGAAGACAGACTAGGGCGTCAGCTAGAAGTGTTGATGATGTTCAGACCAACGTGTATTTCAACATTTCAACACACACTCTGTAACAAGAGTAAAGACTCTGTCAGTCCAAATTCATTTTTATTTTGTTGCTGCTTGTATTTTGTAGAAACTGTTTTCCTTCCATAACTAAGTCTCAGTGAGGAGGGAGTCAGGGTGAATACCGACATGCGGTCTGTACTGGTATGTTGGGCAGAGACCAGCGATGAGGCAGCTGCTATCAGCCAAGAGACCGTCTGGTGTTCACAAACGTGATAACACCAGAACAACCATCAGTAAAACGTCTCCCCCCCCCCCCCAACAAGATATAAAATGTGCACACACACACACACACACACACACACACCAAAGATACAAGATACACAGTGTACACAGATATGTATAAACTGATATTGTAATTTGCGAAGTATTTGACATAACTGCAAACACACATATTTGTTTTTTTGCAAATTCCTAAGAACAACTTAGCCCGGAACACCCACCAGGTGTCCAACTAAACGCCGCCAAGACCGAGAAGCTTGTGGAGACTGAGTAGGGGGTCAGGGTTTAGAACCCAGACTAATCCTGATGTGTAGATAGATACCAAGTCAGAAATGGTCCACTTTTGAAGACATTTAGTGTCCACAGAGGTGGTAGCGTCGGCTTAGCGTTGAGCTAGCGGTGATGTCAGAGGCTTCCTCCGATGGAACATCTGTAAGGGGAGGGGCCTTGTACGCGCAGCCAATCGGGCGCTGGCCTTCGTTCACGATACTTCCTCATTCATTGTCAAGCTGCAGTGTGTGTGGTGTGTGTGTGTGGTGTGTGTGTGTGCGTGTGTGCGTGTGCGTGTGTGTGTGTGGATCAGCCTTCAACCGGTCCACTTCCTCTGCTGTCTGACTCTCTCTCTGAGTTATAGTCTTGGCTCTTTCCACTCTGGGCTCATAGTAAAAAAAAATAAAAGAACATGGAGGACCGTGTGTCTGGTTCTAATGAAGAAGTTCTGCCCGTTGTAGTCTTGGTCCAGCCGTCGGCCAATCAGATTCCAGCGGGGTGGGAAGAACAGGAAATTACTTTATGCCCATAGGAATTGGCGTGTGTTTGTGTGGGTTTGAGTGTATGCACATGCGTGTTTCTTTGTGTGTGTGTGTGTGTGTGTGTGTGTGTGTGTGTGTGGTTAGTACCTTGGACTATTGCATGTATATATTCATGCAGTAATATACTGTCCTTGTGCATGTACAGTACATAGCAGTTTTTCCATTTTCCATTCAATGTAAATATTACCGGAGACGCTTGTAAAAACACCTACGCTTGTGTACTTTCTGTATTTTCTGTATTGACACCGTTACTTTCCTGGCCTTTATACGAGCACTCAGGGACACGCTTTAAACAAATCCCTGCAGAGGAGTGCCTATAAACCTGGCTCTACCATCTGCTACAAGGTGAACAAAACGCCGTCGTTTAAACGTCCACGAGGCTCTCATAGGGTTCCTTCTGGTATTCAGGACAGAGCTCCCGACCCTCGCGTCCATTTTTCCTTTTGGAAGAAGGAGAAGAGCTTACCGAGACAAAGAAAGCACAGCACCAGTGATAGAGATAGCAGACATCGAGGCAGCCGGCCACGTCCGCAGTTGTCCCGCGTCCTGCGACTCAGGTTGGCGGCCGGACCGGCGGGTCCCGTTGCTACGTTGCTACGCGCTCACGTGCTACGTGCCTGCACCGTCTTCACTGTCCTCTCCATAAAGGCCCATAAAAGTACACAGTGTGCGTCCTGGAATGAGGGTGCATCTGTATCTGTATCTTGGAATACTTTTGATACCAGAACGATAACAACTCTACACTGAAGAGTTCTTTACACTAACCCTGGTTGGTCTGTACGAGGGTCCTGCATAGCTGTGTATGAATGCACTATATTTTGTTGTGTTGTGGTTACTGCACATTGATAGTAATGGGTGATAGTAAAGATGTGTGCATCGATATCTGTATGATGACCAGAGTTAATTCAGTCAAGTAAATGGAGCCAAGCTCAAATTTGTGTAACAACGCACCTGTGTCTTAATTTAGACAAAGTTTTGCTCGCTCAGTTGGTAAAGCAAGGCCTCAACTTCACCGGGGTTAGATAAGATAAAATATGGGTCTGCTTTATTAATCCCAGAGGCAAATTGGGGTCATTAGTGGTTAGATTTCCCTCCCCTGGGTGTCCACCCATGCACAGAAAGTATGCGTACAAAGATAAAGTCATCCACAGATCGGTAGATTGGTCTGCGAATAGGCGACATGCAATCTCGGGCTAACGGGTTACGTTTCCATGGACGCGGTCCGCAGGTGCTGGGGAGCATGCAGCTGAAGCAGGAGGTGCGACACATGGAGGAGGAGAGGGTTCAGGTGGTCAACAACATCGATGAGCTGGAGCAGAAGATCAAGGACCTGGACAACCAGATGGAAGAGTCCCTCAGAGAGGTACGTACCTCTCTCCCCTTGTGCGCCTCAGGTTCGCTCGAATTAGCTTCTCGAGTTCGTACGTTCTTACGTTATTACGTATGTTTTGATTATTCTCAGCCTAAGTAGGTCACTTTGGATAAAAGTGATCGACTGCTAAACGACTAACCGGCAGAATGTAAATGATCGGAGGCCAGAGAGAGAGAGAGAGCAACGCTATGAGGTCATGCTGCCGGATAATGTGACGTTCATTCATTATGCATGAGGAGGTTTTAGCGGCTTAGCTCATAGCGTAAAAAAGGCGATTTTTTTAAACATTTTTAACAGAATGACCTACAGGTGAGGCTGAGAGCAATCAATGAACGCGATTAAAATTGGAGTGGCTACAAGAATATTTGAGCGAGAACACAGAGAGAGAGAGAGAAGTTATGTCAGAGTGGAGAGTAGTTCTAGAAACAACTAAGCCGAGGTCAGTGGAAATGTAATGAATGTACTATCTTTGTGCGGCAGCGCTAGTTAGTCAGTTCCATCCGAGGTGCTGGTCTGTTGTTCACGTGTTGCTGTGTGTTTCGCCGGGTCCTCCCCGCGGTGCAGATGGAGGTGGAGTGCGCGTTGCTGGACGGGGAGCACGACTCTGAGCTGGCCCAACTGCACAAGGAGAAGGAGTCACTGGAGCAGCTCAACGGAAAGATCCACAGCATCGGGAAGACCAACCGCGTCGAGACTAATCGGGTAACGTCGACTAATACAGCGATACAGCGTTCCCCCTTTTCCCCCCCCGAGTCTCACAAATAAGTCCGACCGCAGACGACGGCTCAGGTCGATCTGAACAGGGCGTGTCACTGTCTTCGGCTTCATATTTGTTTGGTGCAATCATGTCGCTGGAGGCGGGGTTTCTGTCAGTGTGCGTAATTGGCTAACAGCGCGAACACAAACTTGGCCGGCGCTGGTAAACTTTTCCCCGGTGGGAAGACAAGCGAAAATCTTCGTTTCGTTCTTAGGGAAACGGTCGGTAACGCTCGCAAATCAACACCGTGTAGACTGGACACGTGACTAAAATCCCTTTCTGGAAGCTTCATCCAGTCGTGCGAATAAGTTTCTCTTCGGTAGAACGTCTCTGGAACTAAACATTGACATTTTCATTTAACGTTGACAGACACTCTTTCCCAAAGCGACTTAATATAATATTAACAAAATGTTGTTCCGCTGTAGTTCTGCTATAACAGAGCAGGACTGCTGGGGATCGGGGATCTGAAATATGTCTTCAAACACACTCATGATCAAACGATAACAGACAAGATGTGTCAGCGCACATACATTCCTTTTTCCATTTGTTTTTTCTTTTCTAAAAAAAAAAAAAAAATAAGTCGACTGTGGCCATCTTGACGCTCACTCGGTCCCCAGCTGCAGCCCACTTATGGATCTCAACCCACAGTTTGGAAACCGCTGCCTTAAACAACTCAAGATGTGATGTTCTTCAAAGGACCTGGCTCAATAGATCCGATATGCTTTTACACCAGAGAGACATGTTGCATTAGGCTATGTTACTACCTGCTCCAAGAAAATAAAAGCCCTCGAGGTGGTGAGTGTTTCAGATTAGCTTCGCCGCTACGGGCTAGCCATCGCTAAGTCAACAGACCACAAATAGCCTCCCGCCCCCACCCTTTCCATGCCACCCTTTTTTACTTTTAAACATTAAATGCACTTGTCGGCGGTATTTCCTCGCGTTTATTATCCTTCTTATTCCGACCTTGTTACAGTCGATGTTGTCCCCTCGTCTCCGCGTCTCAGAGCGACGCCCGCGGAGACCCTGGTGTCGGCTCGCCTGGACGTTGAAATGGCTTCCATGTGTAGCGATTAGCACACGTAGCTGTGTCCCCCGTGGCCCTCGGCGGGGCCGTAGATTAAAGGGCGCTGGAGGTCTGTGGCGGTCCGGCTGACACCTAGCATGACATGAGGTGATAGCGAAAACCATACGAGTCTAGCACATACTATATATATATACTGTATATATATATATATATATTTTAAAGGACTCCTATTTTACCACCAGGTGTGACATCACAAGTGGGAGTGTCCACCCACATGGGCAGGCTGCTGGATCGATCTATATATCCGTCGTATGTCTGGGTGGGCACTCCCACTTGTGTAGATTTTGAAACGGCCGGGCGCTCCGGCCGTACGCTCCCAGCGCCCGGCCGTACGCTCCCAGTACAGAAGACAGATCACCATATCAGCCTTTCCCACATTTACTGCACTTAGCCTTGTCGTCGCTTTCTTTTACAAAGTGAAGGCACACTTTTGACCATTTCCCGCGGTCCATCTT
>PIJE02001049.1:156478-168978 GCA_002895965.2 Coryphaenoides rupestris | reverse complement strand
AGGAAGAGAAGAGAGGAGAGAGAGAAGAGAGAGAGAGAGAGAGAGAGAGAAGGAGAGAGGAGAGAGAGAGAGAGAGAGAGAGAGAGAGAGAGAGAGAGAGAGAGAGCGTGGATTCAATCAGTTTCAGTGTGGCTCCGCTGCCCAGCGGTCCAACATGTGATCTGCCGCTGGGGAACGCATGTGGGACCGCATGTGGGACGAGGCAGGTCTGGTTTTTACCGCTGCAGCTAGAAACCAGACCTCTGCGAAGCCTCACACAGTCATCCCATTCATCGGATTCATCCTCTTTTTTCACATTTCAACTTTTGATTGTCGCTCCCATTTTTTTTTTCCGTAATAATGTGGTTGATTGTGATTCATCTTGCCACAGGTTGCGGATGAAAAAAGCATGAGGTAATCTCAGCAAACATCACTCCCAGCTATGCCTCGCACAACATATTACCCAGAGAAACTTAAAAACATGTCATTATCTCCAAAAGGAACTATTCACAATTGCCCAAGTAAGAAGTTAGAAACAGAGGTGATGATGAAATGGAATTTGAATGTAATCTTAATGCAATCACATCACAATGTGTTCTGAAATGGCGAGAGAAAAAAGCGAGAGAGAGAAGCACATTTCTCCGCGTCTATAAATATAGTTTCCCTGCTCACACCACCTGCAGCTCGCTAATTGGAAACACCTCGACTCGCCGTCTGGCGCGTTCAAATTAAAAGCCTCTATTCCCGAATCAGGTGAAACCTCTCCGCTCCGTGTTACTTGCGCAGGGGGGGGCTTTTATTTTAGGCCGAGGTGTCTTAAAGGGACACGTCACTGCTTAAAAACAACGTTCCCCTTTCCGCCATGTTGCCCGCAGCCCAGATTTCCCCACTATTTTCATCTGCCGGATGACGTCCGACGACGCAAATCTCGGTGCAATTCCCCCCCCCCCGGACTCAAACGTCAAACGTCATCGTATTGCGTCTGCATTGAGCTGTGCCCCAGAGAGAGAGCGTCGGCGATAACGGCAGGCGGTTTTTTTCACGCTCCATCCCTTAGTGCTGATAGATAAGAGATGAGGTTGAGAATCAGCAAAGTAATCCTTTATTTAAAGGTACAATAAATGCAATCATAAATGCAAATGCAAATGCAGAATAATGCACAATAATGCACAATAAATAATGCACAATAAATGCAAATGCAGTCATTTGCAATGTGCTCTGAAACACATTGTCGTCGTGAAGATGCTGACTCAAAGGTCACAGCGATCTCTGTGAATTGCTCTGACTCTGCAGCAACGTATAGAAAACTAAATGTCAAGTTCATTTACCACACCGCACTTTTTGAGGGTAGGCAGGGTTCGGAGACATTTCGGAGAGTGAAGGGGTGAGGAGCAAATGTTGTCTCAAAATGTAGACTTGAGCTCGCTTGAAATCTGATGCATATTGTGCCTTTAACATCCCTGGGTTGTGTATTACTCTTTATCACTGGGTGACAAGCTGTTGACTTTTTTTTTTTTTTCAAATTTAACTTTTTCCTCTTAATTTTTTCATTTTTATTTTATTTAAGAATGCTTGAGCTCGCTTGAAATCTGATGCATATTGTGCCTTTAACATCCCTGGGTTGTGTATCAATGTGCTCTCCTTCCTTTCCCCCCAAGGAGAGGCTGATGACTCTGAAGAAGCAGTCCACTCAGATCTCCCTCCAGGCCCAGCAGGAGAGGCAGAACTTCCAGAAGGAGAAGGAGAACCTGCTCCTGATGCTTCACAAGGTAGGAAGAGCACCTCCGCCCTCATGGGAGGCGCAGGACAGGGGAGACTGGATGGATGGTGGTCGCCAGGTGAATCCTCTGCCGTGGTATACAGTATGTGGGGGAAGGATAGTGAAGTATAGCTTAATAGGTGTTTGACTCCTAGCTAAAAGGTTCTGGGTTCGATCCCCCAATGTCCGCACATGTCTGCCCGTCGCCATTCTTGATGCATAACCATGACTTACGTGAAGACATCCGTTTGCTTGTTGTTTCTGGAATGATCAATTCTGGTTTCTGGAATTACAGTTGCGTGCGTGTGTGTACGTGTGTGTGTGTGGTGTGTGTGTACATGTGTGTGTGTGTTCCTGTTTATATTGTGTGTATGTGTGTGTGTGTGTGTGTGTGTGTGTGTGTACATGTGTGTGTGTGTGGGTGTGTGTGTGTGTATTTATGCGTGTGTATTCCTGTTTATATCTATGTTTGTGTCTCCACCAGAGAGAGGAAGTCAGGTGGATCTGGAGTGTGTGTGTGTGCGTGTATCTGTGTGTGTATGTGGGTGTGTGTGTGTGTGTATTAACATCTACATGTGTGTCTATGTGTGTGTGTGTGTGTGTGTGTGTCATGTGTCTCCTCCTCCTCCCCCCCCACCAGGGAGAGGAGGTGCACGGCCACGAGGACGTGGAGTTCCAGCGGCTGGAGAAGGAGCTGAGCCGGGAGGAGGAGAAGGAGAACCACACCCAGACGCTCCTGCGGGACGTCGCCGAGTGCCAGCGGAGCTCCGTCACACGCAAGGTGAGGAGCCTCGTGCACACACACACGTGCACACCCTCGTGCACACCCTCGTGCACGTGCCCGACTGCCAATGCACGTCCGAGCCCATAGTTGGTGCATAACTCATAACTCGATATTTTTAGCCAGCTATTCCCCTACTCCGCTGTGGTTGGCTTTTGTTTGGGCTTTTTGCGGGGGTTTTTCTGTAAAAACAAATACTTTTTTTCTGATGCCGTGTGTTTAGTTTAGTGAAACATACTTTGCCTTAAGATTCAAGATTCAAGATTCAAGAAGAATTTTAATGGTCACATACTGGACGTGCAGTGAAGTGAAAACGTGGCGATGCCCAGCGGAATGTGAGAATCCAACAAATCCAAATCCAAACAACCAAAGAATCAAATATCCACACTATTTACAGTCTTTACAGCAAAAGGAGCAGTTTGTATGTATTTTTTAATACATACAGTACTTCCAATTTCTATGGAGTATAATAAGTAGGCATATCAAGTATGCAAAGATGGTAAATATTCGAACACAAATGAACACAAGTAATGCAATAGTTGTCCCTTAACATGGTTGATTCTGCCGTCGTTGATTCGATACCAAGCGCTGAATGTTAAACACGCCGTGGACCGCGTTTCACAGAGCCTCAACATCACCACACATCTACATGTCAGGCGGCCCAACGTGACGACATGACGGGAGACATGCTGCTGCTGCTGCTGCTGCTGCTACGCTAGCAGAGCTCAGACACAAACCAGATGGAAAAACAACTGTTCACACATGGAGGGAGAGAGAGAGGGGGAGAGAGGGAGAGAGAGAGGGGGGGGGAGAGAGAGGGGGGGGGGGAGAGGGAGAGAGAGAGAGAGAGAGAGAGAGAGAGAGAGAGACTGCAGTGAGATTGAGAGAGAGAGCGAGAGAGAGAGAGAGAGAGGGGGGAGAGGGAGAGAGAGAGGGGGAAGAGAGAGAGAGAGGGGGAGAGGAGAGAGAGAGAGAGAGAGAGAGGGGGAGAGAGAGAGAGAGAGGGGGGAGAGGGAGAGAGAGAGACTGCAGTGAGATTGAGAGAGAGAGCGAGAAGAGAGAGAGAGAGAGAGGGGGGGGAGAGGGAGAGAGAGAGGGGAGAGAGAGAGAGAGAGGGGGGAGAGGGAGAGAGAGAGACTGCAGTGAGATTGAGAGAGAGAGCGAGAGAGCGATTTGACAGAAGGGGAGAGAGTGAGAGAGAGAGCCAGCCGAGGTTGGTGAGAGCGAGAAAGTAGACGGGAAAGGATTGAGGAAGGAGCCAGTGGGAAAAAATGGGGGGAGGAAGAAAGAGCGAGAGAGAGAGAGAGAGAGAGAGAGAGAGAGAGAGAGATAGAGAGAGAGAGAGAGAGAGAGAGAGAGAGAGAGCGTGGATTCAATCAGTTTCAGTGTGGCTCCGCTGCCCAGCGGTCCAACATGTGATCTGCCGCTGGGGAACGCATGTGGGACCGCATGTGGGACGAGGCAGGTCTGGTTTTTACCGCTGCAGCTAGAAACCAGACCTCTGCGAAGCCTCACACAGTCATCCCATTCATCGGATTCATCCTCTTTTTTCACATTTCAACTTTTGATTGTCGCTCCCATTTTTTTTTTCCGTAATAATGTGGTTGATTGTGATTCATCTTGCCACAGGTTGCGGATGAAAAAAGCATGAGGTAATCTCAGCAAACATCACTCCCAGCTATGCCTAGCACAACATATTACCCAGAGAAACTTAAAAACATGTCATTATCTCCAAAAGGAACTATTCACAATTGCCCAAGTAAGAAGTTAGAAACAGAGGTGATGATGAAATGGAATTTGAATGTAATCTTAATGCAATCACATCACAATGTGTTCTGAAATGGCGAGAGAAAAAAGCGAGAGAGAGAAGCACATTTCTCCGCGTCTATAAATATAGTTTCCCTGCTCACACCACCTGCAGCTCGCTAATTGGAAACACCTCGACTCGCCGTCTGGCGCGTTCAAATTAAAAGCCTCTATTCCCGAATCAGGTGAAACCTCTCCGCTCCGTGTTACTTGCGCAGGGGGGGGCTTTTATTTTAGGCCGAGGTGTCTTAAAGGGACACGTCACTGCTTAAAACAACGTTCCCCTTTCCGCCATGTTGCCCGCAGCCCAGATTTCCCCACTATTTTCATCTGCCGGATGACGTCCGACGACGCAAATCTCGGTGCAATTCCCCCCCCCCTCCCCGGACTCAAACGTCATCGTATTGCGTCTGCATTGAGCTGTGCCCCAGAGAGAGAGCGTCGGCGATAACGGCAGGCGGTTTTTTTCACGCTCCATCCCTTAGTGCTGATAGATAAGAGATGAGGTTGAGAATCAGCAAAGTAATCCTTTATTTAAAGGTACAATAAATGCAATCATAAATGCAAATGCAAATGCAGAATAATGCACAATAATGCACAATAAATAATGCACAATAAATGCAAATGCAGTCATTTGCAATGTGCTCTGAAACACATTGTCGTCGTGAAGATGCTGACTCAAAGGTCACAGCGATCTCTGTGAATTGCTCTGACTCTGCAGCAACGTATAGAAAACTAAATGTCAAGTTCATTTACCACACCGCACTTTTTGAGGGTAGGCAGGGTTCGGAGACATTTCGGAGAGTGAAGGGGTGAGGAGCAAATGTTGTCTCAAAATGTAGACTTGAGCTCGCTTGAAATCTGATGCATATTGTGCCTTTAACATCCCTGGGTTGTGTATCAATGTGCTCTCCTTCCTTTCCCCCCAAGGAGAGGCTGATGACTCTGAAGAAGCAGTCCACTCAGATCTCCCTCCAGGCCCAGCAGGAGAGGCAGAACTTCCAGAAGGAGAAGGAGAACCTGCTCCTGATGCTTCACAAGGTAGGAAGAGCACCTCCGCCCTCATGGGAGGCGCAGGACAGGGGGAGACTGGATGGATGGTGGTCGCCAGGTGAATCCTCTGCCGTGGTATACAGTATGTGGGGGAAGGATAGTGAAGTATAGCTTAATAGGTGTTTGACTCCTAGCTAAAAGGTTCTGGGTTCGATCCCCCAATGTCCGCACATGTCTGCCCGTCGCCATTCTTGATGCATAACCATGACTTACGTGAAGTTATGTCTCATTAATGACATGTGCCTGAAATCAGTGAATGTCCCGATCTCTACAATGTGTTTGGGTGTGAATGGATGACTGATCTTGTACCTGAGTGTACCTGATTGGACCTGAGTGTACCTGATTGGACCTGAGTGTACCTGATTGGACGTTTGTCTGCAGGAAAAGGAGCACCTGGCCGCACTGGAGGGGAAGTACGCTGAGCTGTCCGGTGGACAAGCCTTCGCCACCAACCCTGTCACCATTAAAGAGGTAATAGCAACAACCAATCATTGAAGGCATCTCGTGTGCAGAATCACTCCCTCCCTCCCTTCCTCCCCTCATCTCGCCCTCCCTTCCTCCAATTCCTCTCTCCCTCACATCCTCCCTTACTCCCTCGCTCCCTTCCTTAGTCCCTCGCTCCCTTCCTTAGTCCCTCCCCTGATGACGACCCTGATGACGACCCTGATGTTAGCATTTTATTTGTTTTCTGTTCCTCTCGCCTCCAGCATTTGAGCGCCCTGAAGGAGAAGAGGAGGAGCAGCCACGAGACCTCCTCCTCCACCTCCTCGGCTCTGAGTGACAGTCTGTCCCTCATGAGGAGCCAGCAGTTCCTGTCTCCTTCTTACGGGAGAACCCTGGGCTCCAAGGTAAACCCCTGCGACGGCTGGCCTGTCCAAAACAGGTTCTTCGTATTAACGGGGAACTTAAAGTCTGACTTGTGAACCTTACCTCCATCTGTGCGTGTGTGTGTGTGTGTGTGTGTGTGTGTGTGTGTGTGTGTGTGTGTGTGTGTGTGTGTGTGTGTGTGTGTG
Organism: Coryphaenoides rupestris; assembly: GCA_002895965.2. Taxonomy (NCBI): domain Eukaryota; kingdom Metazoa; phylum Chordata; class Actinopteri; order Gadiformes; family Macrouridae; genus Coryphaenoides; species Coryphaenoides rupestris. The sequence goes on along the minus strand of PIJE02001049.1, from coordinate 162,587 downwards.
TGTGTGTGTGTGTGTGCTTTAGGTCCACATCCCCTTGTCTCAGAGCAACAGCTGTGGTAGCGTGGTCCCCCAAGCATTCTCCGTCTCCAGGGACCTGAGCCAGACACGGCGCCTGACGAAGGGTACATCAACGCAAACACACGTCTAACCCACTCACAAACACACGTCTAACCCGCTCACAAACACACGTCTAACACACTCACAAACACACGTCTAACCCACTCACAAACACACGTCTAACCCACTCACAAACGCATGTCTAACCCACACGTCTAACCCACTCACAAACACACGTCTAACCCGCTCACAAACACACGTCTAACCCACTCACAAACACACGTCTAACCCACTCACAAACCCCACATTTACTTGTATATTTAAGGTACTGGACACCCCTTCCAGGATAGCCTATTGAATAGCAGTAGTCTGCAGACCCTGACCATGTATGCTATTGGTGGAATATTTAGGTTTTATTGAACAAAATGAAACCATTCATAATCTGAACCACTAGAGGGACCAGTGAGTATGTTATTCTCGCCTAATTGGCCAATTGGCCAATTATGAGATTTTACCAGATAAAAGAAACCAATTATTCTGTTCTATTAATCTGTCTTCTCTTCTGTAATAATAATCATAATCATAATCATAATCATAATAATTCTATTCTATGCTATTCCCTTCATCAGGCAACAATGGCCACCTGCTCATGGGCGAGGAGCGGCAGAGACGGAGCGACCTGTGCAGCCGGACGGTCTCGGAATCGAACATGTTCCTGGACCCCTTCTCCTACTTGGTCAACAGCCACGCGTCGGACACCATCAGCGTGGACAGCTCCGACAGCATGGAGACCAGCTTCTCCGCGGGGTCACCCGACAACATCTCCAGGTACACCGCGACCGGATCCATGGCGCGCTGACGGCAGTGTAGAACTAAAGCTAATCTTAATGAGAGAGTAATAACAGAAATTCGAAAAAGTGTACAAAAATTCTAAATATATATATAAAATTTACATATAAAATAAGAAATCTCTCCATCACGCAGCCTGTCTGACTGGTGACTTCCATGCTTGTCCCACAGCGCGAGCACGGCCAACATGGCGAAGCTGGAGGAGATGGAGCGGCTGCTACGAGAGGCTCAGGCCGAGAAGCAGAGACTCCTGGAGTACAGGGTATCAAACTATCAAACATGAACCAAGATAAGACAGAAGACGAATAGAACCGCACGCCGGCTGTTGCGTACGTCGTGTTTCTGAGGGAATGGCCCGTTTTTTTTTGCGGCTCCTGCAGGAGCAGGAGATGGAGGTGCGCCGGCTGGCCCTGGAGGAGGAACGGAGGCGCAGGGAGGACCTGGAGAAGCGACTGCAGGAGGAGACCACCAGGAGGCAGAGGCTCATCGAGAGGGAGGTGAAACTGAGGGAGAAGCAAAGATCACAGGTAGGCGACCGACACCTTCCTGTAGTGTCACTCTGTAACCTAACCCTACAGTATTGTACCCTGCAATTGTCCAGGTAGTAGGGGGCCGTATGGTCTCGTCGAGGTTCAGGACAGCCGGAAGGGTCAAGGATGCCTAAAGGAATCAACCCCGGAGCCTTTTGCCTGGGAGTTGAACACCCTCACCGTGACACTGTCCTGGACTGGTGGTTTTGGATCTAATGGTTGAACGTCAAACACTTTGAGCGGTTGAACAGTTGCTGTGTGGTGGTCGGTGTGGATTAACTTCATCATCAACCTTCGTCACCAACAGTCGCGGATGTTGACGCGGTACCTGCCGGTGAGGAAAGACGACTTCGACCTCCACGGCCACATCGAGGAGGTGGGGCATAACCCTGACGCCTGCTTCCACCTCGCCATCACCGACAAGACCTGCCGGGGCTTCCTGGTCAAGATGGGCGGCAAGATCAAGACGTGGAAGAAGCGCTGGTTCGTGTTCGACCAGAACCGAAGGACCCTGACCTACTACGCAGGTGAGCGCACACAAACGTCTCCCCACCTTTCTCTGGATGTATTCTTAGACCCTCTGGGGACCCAAAAGTGTGTTTGTGGGACCTGATCACTAACTGTAATAATAATAAGAAGAATAAGAATAAGAATAAGAATATACTGGCTTTACATCTCTTAAATGAAATCTGTAAACACTGTAAACAAGTCATTATGCAACACATTTTAACTTGTGCACATACACCTACTTGAAGGCTTTCTTGGCTCCGCCCCCATGTGTAGTCGCTGGGGCACCACCGTCTCAGGAGCTTCAATAGGTTGCTCGTGTCTCCCGTCTCGGTCGACACCGTCCGACGACATTGTAGACGCAGACGCTCGTTTTCTGTGCCTTGTCGTTTTTAAAGTGACCAAACCAGTTCCATATCGTAGACTAGATCTCCATTCGAGATCGATGAATCGCCGAGCCCTGACGTATGCTCACATCGCCGTACTTCTGCTCTCCCTTTCTGACTCATGCACTCTCTGTCATGTCCACTCAGAACTTTACGACTGAATCAGAATCTAGATTTATTGGTCCAACATTTCCACTTGTATGGAACTTTGTTTACAGGCACTGTCAGAGTCCAGAGTACAAGTGGGTAATATAAAAACAAGTAAAAATATATATATATACATATATAAAAGCGTTCCGAAAATAAGCAATACCAAAGAAATATAAACATAAAAGTAATACCTTAAAAGGATGACAAAAGCTGTGACATCATCCGCGAGTTATGACTCCCTGTTTATTTGAGGAATGGAAGCTTTGATGGAAGCTTGGTTTCTTTTGGTTCTGTTCTTAATAAACAAAGTTTTATCTGTGCGTGTGTGTGTGTGTGTGTGTGTCTGTGTGTGTGTGTGTGTATGTATGTGTGTGTGCGTCTGTGTCTGTGTGTGTGTGTCTGTGTGTGTCTGTGTCTGTGTCTGTGTGTCTGCGTGTGTGTTCCGGGCTGCAGATAAACACGAGACCAAGATGAAGGGCGTCCTCTACTTCCAGGCCATCGAGGAGGTGTACTACGACCATTTGAAGAGCGCACACAAAGTAGGTTTCTCCGTGCTGTGTCTCTGCACACAGCGGCCATGCTTCCTTACAGTTACACACCGAACCTCTATTGTGTGTCTATCTCTGTTTCACCCCCTCCCCTCAACAGCTCCATTATAATCTGGCTTACATTATGTACATAATTTATTTAAGCAATAGCTCATGACAGGCTGTGGTATATAATAACCATATATCACTGCCTGAAGTGAGCTATTGCTTTCATAAAATGGCCACCAAGCATGGCAGTATGAAAGTAGGCTAATAGACACAGTGTCAATGTGCCAATTCAAACAGTTTTTATTAACATAAATACGTATAAAGATGTATTGACTCTCTCTCTCTCTCTCTCTCTCTCTTCTCTCTCTCTCTCTCTCTCTCTCTCTCTCTCTCTCTCTCTCACACACAGAGTCCCAACCCCTTGCTGACCTTCAGTGTGAAGACCCATGACCGGGTTTACTACATGGTAGCCCCCAGCCCGGAGGCTATGAGGATCTGGATGGACGTCATCGTCACCGGGGCCGAGGGACAGATGCACTTCATGGTGTAGACCGAGCCCTTCTGCCCCCCCCACCCCCGGTGCCATCTACATCCTGGACCTCTGTCCTGGATTACTGTTACTGTTTACGCTTCGGTCCCATGAGACTGACGTTAGACGCAGGGTAGAGTTCATGAAAAGGGAGGCGTCTTGGAAGTGGAAGCTTTCGCCTTTGGAGTCAAACACACCACCTTTTGCTTGGGAGTCGAACACACGACCTTTCAGCTGGGAGTGGAACACGCAACCTTTGGGCTGGGAGTGGAACACACAACCTTTGGGCTTGGGAATTGAACACACAACCTTTTGCCTGGGAATCGAACACACAGACTTTTAGCTGGGAGTCTAAGACCCAACCTTTGGACTGGGAGTCGAGCATAAAACGTTTTTCCGTGCCGGTAATCCCACGAACGTTCCCACTTTTCAGCCGGGAGAATCGAAAACAACCCCACACACCACGCCGGGAGTCGGAACGCACAACCTTTCAGCTAAGAATGTCCCCAGCCCCAGTAGACAAGCCTGCAGCGCCCCGGTGACGTCACAGAATTCCAACATCTGCGACTCTTTGCGAGGAAATTAGCAGAACAAACTGTTCTTCTCCCGGTGGATCAGTATCAGGTAAACAACAAAGAACGCGTGTTAACTCCTATTCCACCGAACCAAATATCACTAAGCTAAAATCAAAAAGGACAATGAATGTTTATTGGTTTTTTTAATGGTTTTTTTATCGCACTGTATGTTGTAAATGTACCAAAAAAGCCTATTATTTGCATATCTGCATCGCCAGCTTTAGCTAGCTGCAGAAGTATCACACATTCAATCTCCTAACTCGGTTTCCACTATCAGTCCTTGAACAGGCATTATAAGTCAGTCATATTAATTGAGCAATATCAAATCATAGCTGTATTCATTGCCCACACATAAACAGTGGACTATTTATATGATACTTATATTTTATATTTATCCAATTCTCAGTATTATGACATATGTGGTCCTGCCTTGCTCTATTGATAGGGCATTACATATTGGCATTAACACTGCCAGGGTTAGGGGTTCGATTCCCACTGGTTCTAAGAATGTATGCACTCACAGAATTAGGTTTTGGATAAAAGTGTCCACCGAATGGCAAATATTATATGTTACGATGAATATAATTCTGAATTTGAAACATTTCAAACATGCCTGTCCACTAAAACATGTTGAAAAATGCATGTGCACAGAATAATCAAATGTGCAGAAATTGATCACTATTTTTGTTTATTATTGTTTCATATGAAGTTCTTGATCACTCATCTTCCAACATTAGTTCATTGTTAAAAATTAATAGAACATTATATTATTTCTGTCTGTATATTATGTTTCTCGTTGACATTTTTTTACATTAATCATCTCAGACATGCCTCTGAGATAAGAATGTATTTTATTTACGCAAAAACTTTATCTACAAGACCAAAGCTATAGCATCTTATTATTGTTATTGTATAAAATGAAAAGCGCTCTGACAGACAGGGAAAACACACTCTAACCTCGAAATAAGAGACTGAAGAAGAGATTTTGTATTATAATAATAATAATGATAATAATAATAATAATAATAATAATAATAATAATATCACGTCTCTTAGCAATACGCTTGTGATTACACCTTCCCACCAGCAGAGGGCGCCAGAGTACGATTCGTGTCATGAACGTGACGTCATGCTGCAGCGGGTCGCCGCTCCAGAGGCCAACGCCCCTTATTTAGAATAATAATCGAGATATAAAACTATTCCTCCCAACTCAATGAATGGCATTCCAGTTATGTAAATCATGTGAATATGCTGCATAAACGCAAACACATGCGCCAATTATCTGATGAGACTCAAGGCATCGCAGGAGTTCTTGAGCATCGTGTGACTCCACAGACCACAGAGCTTCAGGTTTGAGGTTCGATGATAAGAGAGAAGCGGTCGAGTTATAGAGCTGTCTGCTGTGTTCTCACAGAGGGGCCCCCGAACACGGCAACAACATGGCCCCCTGGTGGCCAATTAACGAAATTAACGCAATTAACCCCCCCCTCCAACAGACACTTTTCTTGCTCGCCACAATTGTTCAATATTTTGTCTACATTTTATATTCAATGTTTTGTATACGAATAATGTTTATTTTAAAGGACATTCCATTTTTTTTTTTTTACTGTTCACAAGACATTGCTGTGACAAACGCTATGTCTAGATAAACAATAATAAATTGCTTTTTATTCAATCCACGTTGTCAAACAATGTTTTACATTTCCTTGTCCTTGAGTACAAGTAAGTACATCATTAATAGTCCTATTAACATGACTATTTCACTGCATTCTTTGTCGCTGTTGGTCAGATAATAATCCTAATTAAATTATTGACTATATTGTATTCAATATGTTTTCAATAGGCCTATGAATCAAGGGCTGTGTTGGTTTGCTACCTCGTGGAAACCTGTTAAAGTTACATCAGCGAAATACCATTGACTAGTTACTTTAAATGTAGACAATATTTAACACAAGTGATCTATTTGATGTATTTCATAGGACCAATGTAA